>JAPYZO010002640.1:0-14261 GCA_030522905.1 Torymus flavipes | reverse complement strand
AAACTATATTTCTCATCACTTCAGCTTCAGCCACCTTCACGCCCGATACACTCAGCAGCGATCAGTACGAGCGGCAGTGGTCAAAACCGAAACGAAAGCCGCCCGCGTGCCGTGCGTCGCCTCGCTCTATTGGTCGGCAGTTCTCGCCCACTACCACCGCCTCCACCGCATGCACACATCACAAACAAGCCATCGCGCAAACGCCCGCCCGGTCGCTCGCGTGTGTCGACCCCACTTCGATTAATATTGGATATTAATAACTGGTTCGACCAACTCTAACGTCCTGTTTGCCTGATAGCGGTCCCGCGAGGCACGGAGCTCGCTGCGCCGTCGACCACCTGCGCGACGTCTTCGGCGCGTCGCGCAAGGCCGCAGCAGCATCAGCAGCAGAGCAGTGCCTATACCTATGTAGCGCAGAGAAAACGGCGCTGATATGGCGTGTGTGGTGCACCACGAAGTGCACCGCTCCGTGCTGCAGTGTTCGCATGCGAGAGAGCGAGTGAGAGTCGTTGACACGCGCCGGAAGACTCCTCACCTGCCCATCAAAAGACGCGGAGTCGTCCACCGTGGCTAACGCCAGAGCAGGCGATTAGGGGAGCGAGGAGGTAACAGCGTGAGAGTGTGAGACGGTCACGGGTCTGTATTGTGACGGTAAGGAGCATAAATTTTGTTTAAAATTAATAGTGAAAGGGTGATTTACTTTGCATTATGGTATTTAGTGAAATTAAGTGCGTGGAATGTTATTCTGCGAATGTTTACGCGAGTAATGTGCAGAGAAAATGATGAATTGCAAGGTAATCATCGAGCACTGACGAGGTCGGTAAAGTCGACAACTGCTATAGCTTGTGGTCGAAAGCACCCGGCATAGATAATCGACCTCCTCGCGCGTTTGATAGCCTGGCACGCACTTAGCGAAATGTGGACGCCTTTCGGGAATGCTTTTCTTTCCACTTTTGACCATTTGTACGGCACTTTTGCCTTTAGCGCAATCGGGACCTCTTAACATTTCCTTTTTTGTTTTAAGCGATTTTATTGGTTCCTCTTCGCATTTTGTCAGTTTTTAGTATTGCAAAGAGAAGCTAGAGGATTTCTATTTTGATATTTTATGAAAATATGTTTATTTTTTATTGTAGTTTTTCAAAAAACGTTTTTATTAAATAAAGTCCAGAAAACTATTACAAAAGCTAGACTAACTACTGTGCCTATCCGTTCCTTAAAATAGAGTATCTTACAAAACTTCATGCTTTAAACAATGAATGATATTCAACATAATAGATTAGAGTAATTAAATATTAAACAATTTTTTTGCAAACGCTTGATTATTAATACATTACGTAGTTTTGCAAAATTTAACATTCACTCATCATAGGCACAACTGGTTCTTCTTAAAGCAATTAAATGTTTATTATAATTAAAAATATTCAAATTGTTTAAGATTTTTGTAAATAATCGAAAGCCAAATCTCTTAAATAATTTATAAAAGTGTAAAAAACTATTTAAAAAAACGCTATTTACGGTCAAAATATTATTAATTGTAAAACATAAAGTCGCATACAACGGCCATACAGTTCCAGCAGTTCCCTGCAGATGGCAGCATTTGTAAGAGACCGAATCGACCGCTGTCGTGGCTCTCGACGCGCCAGCGCGCGCGCTTAATCTTTTCTAATAGCCGATCGAAGCTTCATCGAATCATATCGTCTTCGCCTAATCCTCGTCATCACTCAACACTCGGACTTGCTTCTTTTCAACTGTTTTTTCGTTCTCCGGTGCTGCGTCGCCGCCTTCCTCGTCGTCGCTGTCCAGCATACGACGTTTCTTTTGGATAGGCGTCTCAGTGTCCGAGTGCTCTGAACGCAATCTTTTTGCCTCTTCTGAAAGTGTTACAGTTTGATATGTTAAAAATTAAGATGAGAAATTTTTTTTTACCATTGAGAAAAATATGGTTCGCTCTAAATTTTACTTACGCGATGATTCATCGATATCTTTTAAAACGTTTTCGCTTTCGTCTTCAGACTCCGAATCCACAACTTTTCGTATTCGACGAGATTTGGCACTACCCTCCTTTGAATCCACTTTACTTTCGCCATTTGTTTTCGCTTGACTAGACGTTTCCATTTTCTCATCCTCCGAATCTGAGTCGATCAATCGTTTCGATTTAGCTTGATCTATAACGTTCAAAATGCGTTAAAGTATAAAACTTGTAAGATCTCGCGAAAAAGATAATAAATGAGAAAATTTTTAGATAATAATAATAATTATAATTTGGCCGTACCCTGAGTGGAGTCGTTATCAATGGCAGTATTTTCTGTTACGTCTGCTGGCGTATTTTCTTCTGGTTCGGAATCCGAGGAATCCATAAACGTTTTGACTCGTCTTGTTTTGGCTGCATATTTAAAACAAATAAAATATTAAACATAAATAAAAATCAAGAAAATATATTGTGTATATACAACTTGAATTATTTAAGTTAGAGGTGATTACAATTTTGGGACTTTTCATCAGCCTTATCTTTTTCATCCTCAGAATCGGAGGAGCTGTCGGGCTTCTTATTTTCAGATTCTGCGACATCTACAAAAAAGTATTAAAAAGATTCATTTATAAAAGAGAAAAGATTTAAAAAATATAATAATAAGTTAATAGCAAATGTGCACCATTTGATGGACCTTCATTTTCTTCGTCAGATTTAGGACTTTCAGTTGCAGTTTTCGCAGCAGATTTCCTCCCAGTAGATTTCTGGGACTCTTGTGTTGTTGATTCTAAAAATGAAATATATCACGTAAATTATACGTTGCTACATATAAACAACAATAATTATTTTTTAACTTATAAAAATATAAGCACCTGCTGCATCATCATTCTTCTTAGTATACTGCTTTAATCTTTCAAAGATAGCGTCATCGTCACTTTCCGAATCCTCCTTGGCAGCTTCAGGAATTATCACGGAACAATAAGAAAAATCAAAACACATTACACCATAAAACTCCTAACGCTTATTCCAATAAAAAGAAAAAAACATAATAACCAACCTTCCTCAACAAACTCGCCCCTAAAGCCAGCATCGATGATGTCTATCCTCTTCTTGATTGTTGCTTCCAACATCGCCGCGGGTATGCGCCAGTATGCCTCCTCGAGTTCAGGCGACTGTAAGCCCATGGCGCGCATGAGACGCTGGAAGCTGGGATCGTCGATCGCCTCGGACGTCTCGGCCGTCAGCGGTACCAACGCCAGGCCCTCGTTGTCTTCCTCGTCCCGATCCTCCAGGGACTCCTCCAGGGACTCCTTCAGCCATTGTAACGGCTCCTGCATACCTAATGACGCGCAAGGAGAGGGAAGAGAAGTGACGGTGAAATAAGGGGATTGAAGTTTTGAAATTTTGGGCTAATCCGGGTTGCACGGTGGTTATTGAATTTAGTTGAGAGAATTTTAAAGTATAGCATCGTTGTGGGATTACAGTAAAAGTAAAATGTGTTGCGCAACTGTTGTAACGGAATTTTACATAAAGTTCTTGCGTAACAGATATACGCATGAGTATTTTCAATTTATTAATATATTGCTATTATTTTTCAACGAAATATAATCCAATCTTTTAAGAATGAGATCCAATTATAAAATAAATCTATTTAAATTATATTTAAAAGTTATTTGTACATATAACTTACGACTTTTAATTAAAAAAATACCTTTTGCAATGACATTTTTCAATAATCCCGACAGTTGAGCGTCGGTATAAACGATCGCTGGCTGCTTCTTTTTCGGTCGCTCCTTCCTCTCTTTCCTATCCTTTTTCTTCTTATCTTTTTTCGGCTGAGATCCACTTCTGCTACTTTGTCCATCACCATCATCGGACTCCGACTGCGAACCACCGTCGTCTTCGTCGTCCGTGCGTGTCTCCCAGGACGATTTGGGACCTGTTTGTTATCAAACAAAAGTGAAATAAAATTGATCTATGCAACTCAAATAAAAGCCATTATCTTGCTAACCCACTAACTCCTATTCTATGGATTTCGATCTAAAGATCAAAGGGGCGTCTATTCTCTTACCGAACGGCTTTGATAGAGACAGGTCAATAGTTAACGTTTAACTTTCAAAACTAACTTCAAAACAAATAACGATACAATGCAGTTAAACTTCGAACTATGCGTATTGAATTCAAATTATATTGTTTAAAATTCCATTTCATAAAAAACAAATGTCTATTTATTAAATTTTACATTACATTTAACCAGTTTCATACAGAAAACATTCAAAATAGGCGGGCAAAGTTGAAAGGCGGAACATGAAAAATACAAATTTTTAAAACGAATTACGAATTCATGAATAACTTTATATACAATATTAAATCCAGCGCCAAAGTTTCTTTTTACATATTTTTTACACCATATAATTTAACCAGTTTTCCAAAACTTTTACAGGTCGCAAAACCCATCATTCCGATGGATTCCAATAACGCTCGGCACATCAATACCAACGTATCTTTCAAATCGATCAACCTTCCTATCATACAACCGATAAGACAGCGACGCACAATTTTTCCGTCGCCCAGCGACGATTCATACACTGCACTCTACATTGATCAAAGAAAAACATACGACAGATTACCGTTACGCGCGAAAAAGATACGCTCGACTTCAAAGCTCGCTAGCGGGAAAACCGCAGCGCGCGCGCGGTGTTTTGTCTTTTATTCGCTCATCTTTTCCTCGCTTGCTGCTGCTGTGGCGGCGGCCGATATATCCATCGGAAGGCATTGCATACAAATAAGGAAGAGCGAGAGAGGAAAACAATTTCTATGATAAATATGGAATTTCTTCGCTTGAGGCCGCGCGTGCGAGAGAGAGAGAGAGAGGAGTAGGTAGGGGAAGAAAGAAAGGATGCATTGTGAGCGTGCGGGGCTGCAGCGCGCCGATATGCTTTCGATAGAGTGCACGCGCCACGAGTGAAAGAGAGAGAGAGAGAGACAAATGCATGCTGGGGTTTTGAGTTTGCGGCGCCGGCCGCGTGCGAAATTTAATTGTGGATTTGTGTTGGGTTGAATTTAGCGTGCGAGGTAAAGTCAAACCATGTAATGTAGAATTTTGCGGCAGAGTAAATATGATCGGGATGAAAATTTTATAAATAAAGCAGAAAGGGCCGTTTTATTATGAAATTGAGAGAATTAAAATTGTAGCTTTTACTTAATGGTATTTGTATTAATAAAATTCGCGTCGTCGCGAATTTAATTTCGTATAATAAAGTTTATGTCATTTTACTCAATTTTAATTAACTATACTTGCCGGTAAAGCCTTAATATTCTTTACACTCAACATATTAATTTTGTTGTAAAGCACCGACATTCTCGACAAATTAAATATAATTCATAAAATTTCACAGGTTTATAAACATCGTTGCACCATAGCGTCGATTTAGCGGCAAACAGAGCAATCCGACTGGAAATTTTCCTGCTGCGTTGAGATATAACTATTTCATCGTGCTAATAACGGAAGCCGCTCCCGCGGGTCGATAAATGCCGAAAATCGTTGATATCTAACGCGCATTTTTACGCGCATTTTTTACCAGCCCTGGTCATTAATGAAACACCGCCTCTAAATACCCTCCAATTATTCCACCCTTGCATTCTCATAAAATAAACTATTTGCGAATTGGCGTGCGCACTATCCGCAAACACAGACGTAGTCGACTTCGCTCGAAAGCATTCGAAACAGCCGACCGTTTATCCAGCGCGTTAAATATTTACAAACAAAACTCCCCACCCCTGTGTACACTACGCGTCGAAATTCCCTATCCACGAATTTCGAAAAAAAAGCCGAATTCCGGAACAAAAGCCCGCTGTCGATGGGGAGAAAAAAAGTCACGGGAGGGGCGTTATTGTATCAATTACCGGGTTGTACACGCGACGCGATGGGTCTCCAGCAACAGCAGAAATCGCGTCAACGCATTTTGGCTCATTGTGGCCGCGGCCGAAATGTCGCCTGACAGTTTGATGGAAAACAGAGAAACACAATGGCATAATGCAGAGAGCGAGAGCACAGCGACGGCTGCAGCCGTCGGGGCGCGAGTTTCGACGCGCTTCGTGCGAGCTCTCGGCTGACCGAGTCGATGCTTTGTTCGCGGTAATGCAGCGACGGAATTAATTTGTCGTAATTGGGTGTAAGCGGTATTTTCGTTTTTTTTTTCTTGCGACTGTTTAACGGAAGATTTGATTTTGTTGAATAAGGTCTTTTATAGCAAATGTTACCGTATTTTGTGAAATAAAGCCATTTAAATTTCAATTAGAATACGTACCATCACTGCTGCTCTTTTTCGATCGCTTCTTCCTCAGCTGTTTTGGATCCTCGGCCAGTTTGAGTTCCAAAAGTTTTTCCTTGATCTTGGCCTTTGATCGTTTTATCCTGAGGCCATCGAAGATTAAACCAACAGGATCTGCAATAAAGTTGATATTGTAATTTTTGTTTAAAATAATAAAATTCCGACAGTATTGTAGAAAATTACCATCATCGTCCTTAGCATTTTCCCACAGTTCGGTCAACTGTTCAATTTCTTCTTCGGACCAGAACTTAGGCAATCTTCTCTGCACTTCGCCTCTCACAGACTGAAAATTTTAATTTAATTGCACGTTAATGTAGTTCGACTATATTATTATTATTATTCAAATAAGAATATAAATACTGAATTTTAATGACTTTTGTAAAAAGTTATTTCCCTCTGTTATGGAGACTAAAAATTATAACAATTTTATGCTTATAAAGTAAATGAAGTATGGAAAGTAGCCATGAAACTTCGTTCATTATACCCGTACAATAAAACTACAACATCATTAAAAATGCTCTTCGTATTTTACGCGAGCGCGGACGAAAATGGCGCATTGCAAAATTACGAGAATCGATATTGCACTGATTAACGGAACGAACACGAAAAACCTATTTCTGATTCTCTCTCGTTTTTCACGTTCTAAATGCAGGCAATAAAAGTTCGACAAAAAAAAGGCTTCGTATGGAGTTTCGCTATTAAGTCTATTTAAAATAGAAAACGATATTGATCGATGCAAAGAAGATTACTTTAATATTTTCCGAATATAGCTTTTTCTATTTCAAACGTTAAATTATTTATACAGATTTTCGAGATAAGGTAAAAAGGAATGGATTCATTAAATTAATTTATTATAATATTTTAAGATTTTACAGTGCCGAAAATTCGACATCTAAATTTTCTTTAAAATTATTTTAGAATTTTCTTTAAAATTATTTTAGAATTTTCTTTAAAATTATTTTAGAATTTTCTTTAAAATTATTTTAGAATTTTCTTTAGAATTATTTATGAACAACGCAGTTTCGTTAAGAAGCAATCGAGTGTTCAGATCTATTGCTGTATTTGAATTATATGGAACCATTTTTAGAGCCCGGGAAAAAGATTGATTATTTATTTGGATTTCAGTAAAGCCTTTGACTCTGTGGATCACTGCAGGTTGTTAATTAAGTTCTCTAATAATTATGGAATAAGAGGCACAATGTTGAGATGACTCGCGTATTATATGAGAGACCGCGTTAGCTTTGTGAGAGTCAAAGTGTACCGCTGTAATTTATTGCTTTTATTTAATGGTATATTATATAATAGTGTATTAATTCTTGCAAAATAATCTTATACGCGCAGGTAATGTCGAGTTTTACACTTTAATTGTTACAACTACAACTACGGTGTCAACTTGATAGCGCTGTTCCATAAAAGACCTTGGTGTGATCATCGCCATTGAACAAAATTCGTCCGACCATATAAATGTTATTACTTCTAAAAAATTACAAAACTTCTAAAGATGCAAATTAAATTACATTGTTCACAAGCCTTCGATACTACCTGTCTTTACATATGCCACCGTCATTTAGATACAAATTGCGCGTATAGAATTGAAAGTCTAGAATCCTAATAGAATCGGTACAGCATAAATTTCTTAGGTATCTATTTTCTAAGTCTTACGTTCTCATGCATAACATAAGATATCGATTTTAATATCGATTTTAACGAGGTATCTACGTATATTAACTTATTTATAATCAAAGCTATATATTGTCTGAACAATGTTAATGTTAATGTCATAAAAATGTTATTTTTTATAAAAAAAACTGTTCTTTTCAATTGCGAGCCACTTAAAAAAAGTCTTTCATAATTCTTATTAATTTCACATTATGTCCTTTTTGTTGTAATTCTTTGTACTAATTAATGTAGAGCCAATTTTTAAACTTTTGCATACAACTGTTTTTGTCTTATGCATAAAGACGTCCCCGATGACTAATAAAATTAAAAAAAAAAGTATTAAAATATTTAATAGTCTGTTTAATAGCTGGATAAATAAACTTCGAACCACTACCACTAATTCCATTTAAATCCACGAAAGCTTGATTAACCAAAAAGAAAAAAAATTTATCCGATAACTGATTTCCACCTTCTCCCATCCAACATATAAAAAAAGAACGAGAACAACCTCATCATCAAACTTCCACTCTTCTCCCCCTCTACATCTACTACGCCACCATAACTCACACTCTCGAATCCCTGCTGCAAAGAAGCAGGAGTACGTCCGCGGGAATAACAACTCCGCGGAATCGAGGCATGCGCGCGCGTCGTTGCGCATCGACAACATGAAAATTCTCTCCCCCCGGCCCCGAGGGAAAGGACTCTACACGTGTCGACGTGCCGGCTTAAAACTTGGCCGCGGCCGCAACAATCCTCATAAATCATCGACGTCGTCGCCGTGGGAGCACGTCCGCGGAAACGAAGCCGAACTTTCATTGCCCCGCAGCGCGTCCGGCTTTTTACGCGCGAGTCTGTGTGCGCGACGTCGTTTTATTTTTTTCGATTTTAATCCGAGCGGGATGAGCGCTCTTTTATCGCGAGAAGTTTTTCATTTACGGCGTCGTTGTGGAGGTTTCTCGGGGAGAGGTGGGGGGTGGCAAGGTTTATGTGGTTCGTCGCGGGGCTTATTAAGAAACTGCGATACTTGATAGGGGAGCGGCTTTGATGGTTATGAGATTTTTGGTTTCTATAGTCTTTAGTTTTATTTTGATTATTTATCGTATCCGTATGATGATCATATGAAAAATTAACGATAGATGTGTAAAAACTTTTTCTGTAGAATGTAGGAGTTCATTATTACAGAGTTTAAATATTTTCATGCTTTTGATTGCTTTTATATATTATTGAATTTTCTCGAATAAAATGTATGTCAAACATCAGAACTTTGCAGTCACGAATGTCGATAGAAATGTAAAACAATTGAAATTTTCATGAAATACATTGAATTGCACTACACAAAAAACTGGATTAAAAACTTCGTTAAACACGGCTACTCTTCGAAGCGATTTATCGACAATTCTGCCTCTTTTGATTTAATTTTAAATTCATTGGATTTCATTTCACGGCACATAGCCATCCAACAGAAAGTACCTTTGCATTTATGTATTAATTTTCACGTTGTATTATTTCCGAGTATTGTAGTAATTAATATTATAAAATGCTTTGTGCAAAGTTCAACGGATTAAATGTCAAAATTCCAGCGCTTACGTATATCATACAAGCGCAACTGTAATTCGATTTCAGGACGCTTCCAAGATAGCTCTTTAAATTATAAAAAATGGCATGAATTTTTTACCTTCGAGTTGACGATGAGACACATCTCCTTTAACTTCTTCATAACGGCGCGTTTCGTACGATCCTGGCTTATCAAGTTTGTGAGAATGTAATCGACGAGATCTGAAAGGATGTAACATTTATTAATGCCCTGTTCGTGCGCCTTGAGTTTAAAGTAAATTTGTACATCGACGCGTGAACGGCCAACGACGCTTGCTATCAACGTAGAAATATTTTCGTTCGATATATCGGTGATTCGTTTTAAAAGCACCGCGTCTATTGTTAAGTCGCCCGATGAAAATTAAACGACAAATTGAATAGAAATTAAGGCTACCTTTTAAAACCGCATCAATAGATTTTCGATAAACGTCAGTTTGCTATTGTATACCGATTTTACAAAATTTAAACCGATTTTGAGCTCATCTCCTATCGACAGCAGTTAATTTTATAAAACTGTTAAGCGATTAACAGTTGAATTAAACATTCGTACAGAGCGAAGCCTTTAATCATAGCTGCCAGTTTAAACCTATACTCTTTATCGGTATACTCCATCATATGCACCAATAAGTTAAAACAGCGAACGGAATTTATTTCGAATAAATTGTTACAGAATCGAAATAAAGTCTCGGCCGTTCTTCATTGGCAATTTCGACAAAATTTACATCCCGCATAAAAAGTGGGCGCAATCAAACTCGACTCAATATCTCGCTCCAATTCATTTCCCGAACTCATACGCGACTTTACATGTTTGTCCGACCGTCCGGCCCTTTGCCCTTCTCCCTCTTTCCTGCGAAACGACATCCCACGAACTCCTTTTCATTTAGTTACACCGAAACTACCGCGCGCGCTTCTGTCCTCCCGGCACGGTTACTACACTTTTTTACAACTGCTTCGAACGCGATCGCGCAAATGAAACGCGAGAGCGAAACGTAATCTCCCCGCAGCGTTGCGCGCACATACCGCGTCGCGTCGTACGTAACGGCGGGTTGTAAAAGAGATCGACCGACGGGTGCGGTACGTACCCTGACGGGGCTTGTTGGTTTGATGCTCCATAAACAGGGTGCGCAGCTCGTCCTCCTCCGCTTCGGACCAGGCGTTCGTCTGGCCCTTCTTGTTGCCGGCGCTGTGCTCCGTGTCGTAGCCGTCTGTCATCTCTACCGCCTGTTTCGTCGACTTCCAGAAGAGCAATTCCATGTAGGCCTTGGGATTGCGCTGGGCGACCGCGGCGAAGCCACGGAATATGAAGCGCGCGAACGCCGCTAATTCCTGCACGTCGTTTTGTTTTTTATTGGTCGGGGGTATATGTGCAAAATTGCCCGCGAGAGTTGGAGGTGTGAAATGCCTTTTTGCGCAGGGTTTACGATGGGAGGAGAAAGGTAGGGTGAAAGAAGTTTTTTACGATGCGAGTGTGTGGTAAATGAAGAGGGATTTTTTAAAAGTTGGTACGAATTAAAAATGGAGAAGTATATATTAGCGGAGGAGGGGTTACGGTTATAGAGGATCTTTTATGTATGTACTTTGAAGTTTTTATATGGCTTCTTGAGGAGAGAAAGATTTTTTGAAATTTTTAATTTTGGAGGTACATTATTGACATGCAGGAAAGAGTAAACGTAATACAATAAAAACCTTGTGTGCACCGTTGTCCGAGCGGAATATTCTTTGAAAAACTCGAAATATCGACGCCTGATACATCATGGCAGGCATTTTACACTCAATGGCAATTCGATGGAGCATTTTCAGTACGTAATGGTTCACTTCGATTGAATTCTTCTCGAATTGCTGCAGAAGGATGTTTAGACTGCTAACAATTCTAAGATTTGCAAATCTGAAACAGTAAATTTTATGTATATTGCTTAAAGATATTCGAACATGAACAGAGAAATCAATGCTGTCATATAGGAAAACTCACCTATGAAGAAAATCCATAAATTTGAAACTAGATTCTTCAAATCGTGGCTCTTCCATTTCTTCGTCTTCTTCGTCAGACTCCTCATCTTTAAAAAAATAATAAATTGATTATTATAATAGTTGAGTATTTTATTATTCAAAAATTCAACTTTTATATTAATATTAATAATTTCAAATGATGATAAGTTTAGAAGTAACTTTAGAAAATAATTATACCTTCATAATTCAGAAGACCTTCAATGTCATTTCCACCGTTCGCCTGACTTTGAGAATGTGCCTCTGGCTCATCCGGAACTAAAACCAAACAACATTCAAGTTAAAATTATTGAATAGCCATCAACCGAGCGGAAAAACTATCTATCTTGAAGCCGTTTTTTCGACTTTTAGCGTCGATAAAGGGATCGACGGCGCGAAACGCAGAAGCGCGCGTCGAGTTTTAACGGCGAGCCGTAAAAAAGCTGAATATAACGGAATCCGATCCGTTCACGACTCGCCTTTCTCTCTTCCATCCCGAGGATACAATCCCCGAATGAATTTCTTTTAATTAAGCGATCCAGGGGAAAAGAAGATTACCGACGTCGTAACCGACGACGGGATCGCGAGTACGAGTGCGCGCCTCTGTTACGGTATTAGTCGAATAAATTGAATGAGGGAGCCTTCTAAAAAAGCCGTTAATTGAGTTACTCGGGGCACAAAGGGCTTTTCACCACCTGGACCTGACAGCGGTCGAGTTATAAATTTTTATTTAAGGTAAGCGCAAAAGCGGTTTGCGATTTTTGAGTAGTTGAATGATGTCTGTTTATGTGCTTGTCAAAGAAGAAACGCTTGGTATAGCAGTATTGGAAAGGGCTTTACGAAGTACAGTGTTTGATTGATTTAATTAAGACCTTGAGTAGTGAGTAAAAAATGCTTGTGTACCAAGAATATCACACTGAGAAAAAAAACAGGCTGCCAATTTATAGGCACGTACCTTCCTTAAACTAATGTATTAATTTACTCTGTCAATTTTGAATGACAATAATTGTCTCACACCAAAAAGGTGGGCATTAAGATTTCTAATTTCATCTGTAATATACCTGCATTTTTACAGTGGCATTTAACACGGTGCATACGCTCAATTTTTTTCTTTAGCATTTAAACCGTGTTTTTATCGCAAGTATTACCCTTCTCGTGGATAAGTATGTCGCCCTCCGATTGTTATTTACTTATCGTGAAGCTCTCCTGTTCATTAGTTTTTTGAACAAATAAGTATATATTAACCTGATCTTTAGAAGTATCTCAAGGAAATTATTAGAGGATGTAAGATTTAATTCCACTATAAATAATTATTTACTTAAAAATTTATTAAATAAATTATTGTTATTTAAATTTACAAAGTTTTTAAATTTTACAAAAAACGGAAATTTTCCCTGTAGGAAAATTTATAAATAAGTATCTTTATCTTAGATAAATAAAAGATAACGCAGGCTTTTTTTTCATAAAATTCATTTAGAAAAATTCAAAGATACCTATCACGTTTATCCATATTTATCTACTTTTTGGACTTCCTTTTGATTAATGCAAATTTCTCATTACGTCATAAAACTTGACTTTCGAACCATCAGACAACCGCCTGCTCCGCGCAATCAATTTCCACAAAATTAACTGTAAAACCCCATCGTCCTTTGCACATACACCCCTAATGTCGCAATACCCCTTCTCCCACTCATCGCAAATCCTTATTAAATTAAACAGAGGGCCCATCCCTCCTGCAGGAAATAGAGAATCACCTTGGCACACAAAATTATACGGCACAAAGCGCCGTTTTATCAGACCTCCTCCTCCGCCCCTCTTTCTCCTTCTCTTTCTCCATCCTCTCGACTTTTCATAATCCCCCTTCCCCAAAGACGCTATAAACATCAAAAGATGGCTCTTCCATTACCGCGGGGAATACCCCAACGCGGCTTATTACGGTAATTAACAGGCCCCTGCCCACGCGCAAGGGTTACTTCGCAAGGAGGAAGAGCGAGAGTGAGGAACAACCGTCGTCGCGATGATAACGATAATGCGCGCGCGGGTTGGATGTAATCTCGGCCGTGACAATAAACCGAACGGATACTTTGAGCGTCGGGTCAGAAGGAAGGGGGGAGAGGGGGGTTAGGCAGAGGTTTTGTGTGTGATGAGCAGTGGTTTAATGTAGTTTTAATGTGCCGGACGGAGTGGCAAAGGTCGGGGAAGATGCTGCGTATTTGCGCCTCGCCGCGGGGGCTGTTTTGAATTTATCGCGGAGATTAATTTCGGGTGAAGATGTCGCCTGCCTCGAGTGGTAATGGCTATGGTGTTTCGAGCGGACGAGAACATCTGTTAAAATGATTCTTTGTTCAAATTTATGGTTTAATTATTGTGCTACCGTATTTTTCCTTTATCGTGTAAGTGTAACGAAGTTATGTTTATATGTGAGGAATATTTTTTTCATTCTTTTTTTGTAAGGATAACAAGACTGCTTATCCTTTTCACGTAATGCATAATATCGTATTCTTCATAATGGTTTGGCTTTCGTATATTTATCTTTCAGAATAAAATCTTGCGTCTCATGGGCATTCCCCTTTTGATCTGTCAGAGCTTACTTTTCGACAAAAATATTCTCTCTGACGAACTCATTTTAGAAACCTTACTTTTTGTTTCATAATGTAATACTGCTCATAAATAAAATACGGGTAAAAAATGTTGTTTTGTTGTTGTATTGTTGTATTATTGGA
>JAPYZO010002638.1:0-18120 GCA_030522905.1 Torymus flavipes | reverse complement strand
TGGCTTAAAACACCAAACATATAAACAATTGCTAAAGTTGCATAGATATACAGAGGTACCCCTCCAAGTAGTAATCACACCCAGGTCTACTTCACTTCAATGATCGGTCAAGGTAAAGTTGTGCTAGCACAGCGTGGACATAAGTCCTATTTTGGCTTTAGAGTTGTGTTGGTTATGCTAACGAAATTATTTCTCTATCTCACTTTTATACATTCTCTCTCTCGCTCTCTCAGCCGACGATTTAAGGACGAACACGTACGAAGCGCCAATTTTAGAAAATATTTTTCAATAAACGGGTGGATAAATAAAGTCACTATCGAAAAGTATATTATTATAAAAAGAACTACGATAAATCATAATAAAAAATATAAAAAAGGGAAAAATTCCGTAATAACATTTTACTCTTACAAAAGTTTCAGGCAAAAATTAGTATGACTTTGCGTAAACTTAATATTGTTGGGATCATTAATTAAATTAATGGAATAATAAATCAAAAAAGTAAATAAATAATTTTGCAAAATATATTATAATTGTTTTCATAAAATGCCTGACTAGAGGTATTTGATTTCGTAAAATCATTGTTAAAAAATATTCAGTGCGTTGCATTGATAAGATGATAAATTGATAAATGTGCGTAAAATCCCTAAAAGCGCTTAGTTACCTTCGCAACGCGATAAATCAGAATTGTTGCAAACACACACTAACAGCAGTGGTACACGCATTACCATAGTGGATAATTACGGCTTTGCGCCCCGTATTCGCGACGCGGCGGTCGTCATGCACGCATGCGGTGCGCTTGCGTTTGCTCACGAATGCGTAATGCGGTGGCGGCTGTTGCAGCGACGCAATTTCGATTACTTGTGCCGCCGGTGTTTGCGTTCGTGCACCCGTGTATGCCTGTCTGTACTGAACCCCTCTTCCCTCCCATCACCTATTTATGCGCTCCTTCTTCTGTGTAATTTGCGCGAATAAGGAGGAGAGAATTTGGCTAAGTTTGATATCAGCACATAAATTGGATTTGGGTTGCTCCCCAAAATTTAAAGCAAATAATTCATATCAATATTATAGATATCATATTTTAATATACATTTTAAGAGTGTTTTAATATCAATATCGTTGACTGAACCACTGATGTTGACAATAATTATCGCCAAAGAGTTATTTTAATTATAATTACAATTGAATATTTAAACATTTGTCTGTATATTATTGTGAGAGTGTATATAATACAAGAAATGAATTTATAAAATGAATAAAAAAGGTGTGTCTCGCATTTATTACTACGGCGAATGCTTATTATATTATGTATAGGCAGGGTAGTACTGTGTCTTGGGTAAATTTCTCTCTCAACGTCTACGTATGGCATATGTTTTTAATTTAAATACGAGAAGAATTTGATTCTTAGATTTGTGGTCTTACTGACCTTAGAGGAACTTTTGATTGGTCATTCGACTAGGTTCCGCAAGTTTGAATGAGATCTCTGACCACTTAATTTCACTGTCCTGAGAATGGAATATGTCACGTAATAAGTCGCAGCAGCATCCCCCGGGAAATCATCTAGGAGTTGATACTCTTCGTTCACTTTGATTATTCTCACCTTCTTTAAAAAAGATAAAAGTACTCTTTAGATTAAAGACTTATTTATTATATTAGATATTAAGAACGAATGTATAATTGTCGTATATATGATGTACAATTTCAATACCTATATATTTTGTAGTAATTTTCAACAAAATACAGAAAATTTCAAATAAAATTTAACCATAAAGATTGAATGCGAGGAATTCAAAAAGAAATATTAATCAAATTATGGAGTACAGTTACGACTGCATTTATGCAGGAAAAATTATATTCTAAAATGAACCAGCTGCCTAAGCACCACTGCTATGAGCAATGCTGACTGGTAGCGGTTGATAAGCCGTTCGCTGTGTACAAAAATCTTCTCCCGTCGTCAGATCGGAATATTGTCGTGGGCGTAGTCGAGCTCGAAGCGGCGCCTCGTGCATAATGCAGCACAACGACGACGCTCAGCCGGCAAATGTTGGACGCTAATACATCGTGATGATAAATAGCGAACATGCTTTTCGTCTTCACAATGAGATCGGAAATTTGCAGATTGAGGACTCACGTAGGGTAGAGGGCAAGCTAGAAAAGTGCATCCCTAGTTGATGGAAAAGAGCTAGAGCGATTTGTACAGAAGTAAAAGGTCTACGGTTTGCGCCGATGACAAACAATAATAAATAATGCTTCCAATCTACGAACTATTATAACCCTATTACAATAATTAATATATATTATGCATTTAAGAATATGAAGTTAATTTTTAACAAACTAATCCTATTCTCCTTATTATAATCATGAATAACAAGATGAGATTCTGTGCCCCCAATTTAATCTTATTATAGCTTTTTTTTTAAATAGTAGGATATAATTTATTTTGTATTCCTACTTTTTGGTTCTTTTTTAACACAAAAGTAGATAGTTCCATGTGCAGTATTTTAAAATTTGGATATAGCAAAAATTAGAAAAATTTAAAAAGAGAGATAAAAAAGTGAGTGGGCAACAAGGATATCACCGCTACGCAGCAAGGATAGAGTTGAAAAAGTAGAAGGAAAAAGAGAGAGGGAGGGAGAGAGAGGGCAAAAGAGAGGACGAGATAGCGACGGACGCGGGACGAAGGGTGGTGGAGTAAAGCGTGGAAGTGGGGGGCTGCGTCGGGGTTGGTAGGCAGTACGCCCGCGCGCTTCGTGATTCGCACGCTGAGCACGTCGCCGTCAGACGAGCGTACGTGCGACACGACTACGCTTTTACGTCGCTCTTTCCCTCTCTCCTCTTTCTCTCTTACTCTTTTACTCTCCCTCTTTCGCTTCAGTCTTCCCACCATCTCTTTCCGGGTTCAAGAAAAGCTCTTCCTCTCTCTTTCTTCTTTCTTCTTACGCCAAGAATCCCAACTTACTCTCTCTCTCTCTTTCCTCTCTTACCTCTTTCTTTTCTCTCTTGCTTCGTTCGTACCACTCCTTTCTGCTTTGCCTTTGCCTCCCTCCTCTATTTTCGAAACTGCGAGCCTAGTAGCCTTTTTTCAGTTCATCTTCTTTTACTACACCCGCGGATTGCTTCTAGGTAGATATAATGCAAGAGGAAAATAGAGAATGAAATGTATTTTAATAAGAATTCTCGGAAATCCATTTAAACCATGATATTTAATAATAATTGCTGTTTTTATTTTTATTTAGTAATAATATAAATGGTTTCCATGATTAATTTTTATTCTATTTTTAAAAAGAATTCTGAAATGTACATTGAAAATGACAACAAGAAAACTAAACTACTTTCCAAATTTATTATTATCAAAATAGATTTTAAAAATCCATATTGCAATAATATTATTATTTTCTAGAAATATTTGTTTAAAAACGATAATAATTTGTATAGAATATATTTGTAAAAGGTAATTATAACAACTATCGATAACGTAGGATTCTACACTAGGCATTTCAAAATCGTGATTGTATACCTTCGAAATATGTACCTACAGTAAGTAATTACTACATTATCAACAATAGAATTATATTGCTTTTATTAATTTGGATATCATTAATTGTTGAAACTAGCTATAGATTTAAAAATTCTTAGTAACTTTGTTGAAAACATAATAAGCAATAATATATCTGATATGAAATGAGCAATTCTATATAGAAGTCATGAAGCTGGATACAAAAAATGAATAAAAATTTTTTGTGAGGCACACCTCAGACCAACTAGGTTTTTTGGTTCTCTGAATATAACAAAATCTTGATTCATCGAACGGTGAAACTGCTGGTAAGCTTTTTTAACACCCTTTCAAACATAACTCGTTTTTCGAGGAAGAATCGTACATACATTTCGAAAAAAAATGATATATCAAAATGCTAATAATTATTCGAAGTCTTCATACAGGATTTAAAACATAAAGCCCGCTTAAGAAAATGCGTAAATACAGAAACATATCTTCAGAATAAACCAATTACATACCGCAACAGTTAAATAACCGTAATTTTCTATATTATTGTATAGGTAGCATTTTCTGTATTTGTAATATTCATCTTATGTATTTTCTATAAATGCGCGTTTCATGCTATCTTCTTCCTATAGTTATGGCAAAATGAAATTGGTTTAATTTTTGAAATGATAAAGCTTCTAATTATCAGCTTTTCGATCTAGTCTCATCGTAGGAAAAAATTCGTTAAATAAGTATAATATCGAAAATATTCTGTACATCTTCAATAAGTCTGTTAAATACATCATTATAAAATGTATATATTTTTAAACTGTTTTATTTAAAACCTTAGTCTAAAAATAACAAAAAATTTTTTAAGAGAATTTTTATAATCCATTATTTCATCATTGTGATCCCATAAATTCTTAATGGTATAAAATTAAATTATTTCCCAATTGACTTTTAATTATTGGTCATTAAAATATGGTGGTAAGGGTAATTCAATGAAACAACATAATTTGAAAACTATTTATTTTGTTTATTTTTGAAAAATTGCCAAAAATACATTGCGGTACTCCTTGAAGTTGGAAAAACTCTCTAAAATTCTTCAGTACATTGTTATTGTTAGTAAGCATATAATTAATCATGAAAAAGATGGCACGACATATGTATCGATGTGTGACGTGAAATGTAATGTGTCGCATACGATATTAAGTTCCGTATGCTTAATGATGCTATATGATTTCGTGAATGAACGAATAATCGATATTATGATGAATTCGAAACCATTACAATATTATGCATGACATGAAAGAAACATTGAAGAAACTGGCTTAGGAACGAATGCATGCAGCTCGCATATGTTTAAGACAAAGCGCAGCAGAAACAGTTCTATACGATAATACGATGCACGCGCTATAAATATACGTTATACGCATAATTAGAGTGACGCTGATTTAAACAGTCAGCGTCTATATAGATATTCCTTTTTATACCTTGCTTTTCGGTGATACCCTTACTTCCAACAAAAAGCTTTGAAAAGGCACAATGAAATACGTCGACTGCGAAAGTCGACATCGTATTCGCCAAATCGAGCATGTGTCTCTCATCTTCACAATGCAAAAGAAAGTCTTTCGATCGCTTGCTAGAAAGAACAGTGTTTCGCTTGGTGTTAATAATGTTAATCGCTGCGGAACGTCCGTCACGGATTTTTATCCTTACGCCGTTCCGCGTTTAAGGCAGTCTTGGTAGTTGAAATGTATACAGCTCAGTGGCAGTTAGCGACATTGCGTCTTTTGAATCGATAGATTACACGCTTTCATGTAGCCGCCCTCTAAGCGTACCAGCTTCGAGCTTTTCTTTCTCGATTTTTTGCCACATTTTTCAAGATTTGAAAAATTAATGACATCGATGAATTTGCTCGGCTGGAAAACGACTTATTGGTAACGATATTCAGAAAGCGTGCTTCATCTTCAAGTGGCAACGATCGTTGTTACACGCACACGCTATATGGATCGATCGTTGCCAAAATAGAAGAATGATTATACAAAAAGGTGTCACACAAACATTACTACCAAGCTCTAGCTGCAAAAGGCCGTCGATTAGATAGTTCGATCAATTATTATTTACACACAGTCGGATACAATAAGGATCACCTACTGCAATCAAACTGTTGACAAGTTTTCATTACAAGAAAAGCTCTAAAGCTGAAAAATGGATTACCACTAACAAAATGTTTTTTTTTTCTTTTTTTCGACATAGTTTTTTCTCAGCAACAATAGCGTCACAGAAGACGCTGTATATAAAAATAGGAAGAAAAAGAAAGAAGTAGGAAGAAACTTAAGAATTTAAGCATGCAACGTACACGAAACGTATAACGACGCAACATCATGGCACACATTGCGATGAATGTTGGTACGACGGTGCGTCGCTCGCCTTGTTTCGTTTTTTCATCGATTACGTATATTCGATTGTATACTTCAAAGTATAATCAAATCCTTTTTAACTTAACTGCTTTGATTACTCAATTAACGTAATAGTATCTGAATAATAATATTTAGATATAGTTCTTATTTTCGCTTCTATTGCAATTCTCATGCTAAATATAAATATTATTTGATATTATAACTAAATAATAACTTTCATTATTTTCAGGTACTTTATACACACAATATCGTGATAGATAAAGCAGATATTGCGTCTTACACTCTGCAACAATTAAATATAAAAAATAACTTTTTGTCGATTTTGTTAATCTTCTTCTTTGTATACAGTCCAATGGCTCTCAATTAGATATAAAACAACTTATCCACTTTTTAAATCTATTTTTACTATTTGCAGAAAGGTAAATTTCGAATCATTTTACTATGAATTTACGTGAGAGTACAGTAAACTGCATATAGCATGTAATACCAGATTTTGTTTGATTCCCGGAAATAAAATATTACATAAATAGTTTCATATAAAATCTTAATAATTAATATCATTACGAAAATCATATAATATAAATAAATATATTTACAAAAATTTGATAAAAAGTTTTAAATTGTATTACAATAAATAGATTAATCGCGTAAAAGGTTGTATACACGCTTACTTAATTGTAGTAGCCACTTACATAACTTTGGCACGTTTTTGTCCAATAGAAAATAATAAATATCGATAAAAAGATTTTAATATTATAAAACTTAAAAAAAAAATTAATTAATATATTAAAATATTAAAAACGGGACTACTACCATTTGAAAAAGACTTTATAAAGATTTGTTTTTTTAATACAATGTATTAGTGCTCTGGGATAACATGATCTTAGGCGTGGAAATTGGTGTTACTGAAAGTCTAGGATCTCATGCTATACACATAATCGTATATAATATTGGCTAAAAGGAACAAAAAAGAACATTAAGAAAATCCGACAAACTAATTATGAATTCAATATAAATCAGCAGCTATGAATAAAACACTCATTGGCTTCAAAATCTATACCGAAAAAATATGCAAACTCATCTAAAATATATAATATATATATAATTTATATACATATATATTATTTTCATTCTCTTGAAAATATCTTTATATCTTTTGACGCACGTATATGTCTTAAATACGGTGCTATCATTTTAAAACTGCATAATGCTGTTCAAATATATTCGTAAACTGCAACGCTGCAGATACGTAAGTACTTATATTTTCAGTTATCTGAGCCCCTACCATCTGGGTGGATGCTCTTTGCAATTTGTGCACTTGCTCTTCCTTATTATTCGCGCCAATATAGGTCGCGATATTGATTCATTTTATGAAGGCAGCTCCTTAGGAAATGTCAACGTTAATCTTTACAACACTGTAAAGTCAACAAAAAAATTAATAAAACAACTGAAGAAACTAGTACGAGGTGGTTATTACATCACCGCGATTCGTACAATAATAAAAAAAGATCATCAGACTTATAGTCAATCGGCTTTTTCAATAAATGCCGCTATTAAGTAGCATGTTTCACATGAATTTCTTTTTCACATTTCAATAGATCATAATGATAATTACTGGTATAAAAAATCGTATCATCATTAATTGAATGTTTCTCAAAGCTATATACAGCACTTGTTTACATGGTAAACATTTTATGTTTTTTTTTTCATTATTATTTTTTGCTTAACATATAAATTTTATTTTCAATAAAAAAAAAAACTCAGATGATCGATGAATCTTCTGTACATTCTCTAACAGTAAAATCATCGTGTGAGAAAAATATATATATTAACAACAGTAGCACGGAGGCCTTCTCTTTTTTCGTTGACTAGTTGACAGTTTCTGAACACATTGATTTATGTTTCAGTTGCTCACTATTTTTTGTTTTTTGTTTAAATAACAATATTATTTGTTATTCTTTTTAACTTTCTAACTATGCGATTGATTCTTTTCGTATTGGGATTTTGTAAAAAAAAAATTATTCCCATTTGCAATATGTTTGGAAGAATCTGTTACAAAATATTTAGTTATGTTTCTTTTTTTCAGCCTGCGTGCTTTAGATGAAAAGTGATGTTACAAAGAATAATTGCACTAATCTAGCATGCAGTCCGTGTTTATACTTTTATAAACTTCGAAAAATATATCTACTATGTATACCCTTCATTTCTTTAGAAAAATTTCTCGTAAAAATTTCCGAACATGTTCAGTCATTTAACCTAACATCATTTTTTTTTTTATTATCAGGGATCAGTAATGTTTTAGATTACGAGAGCAAAAACTTTTTGTATGTACCTTTACTTTAGGTGAGATATAAAGAGAAAATTGCGATACAAGGCACGTTTATATTGTTTATAGTACAAAAAGCCATTTTTTTTAATTGGCACACGTCCAAACGTCAGTCACGTATCGTATCATTTATTGCTCTAGTACTACTTCATTAAAATGCCCCTGATTTATATTTCTTTCATCATCAAAATATATTACAATTTTCTTCAAAATTTTCCTTTGCAATGAATAAATAATTAATCGGTATTCAATCCATTCACTTTACTGATCTATCGTACCAACCAATTATTTGTCCAGTACAAAAATATAGTATATAGGTATATTTAATGTCTCTACAGACACTCTTTACATAAAAATATAATCCGCACTTTCAGTCTATTCGATAAGTAAAAAATTAATTTGGATAAAAATTTACGCATTAATTTTGACATGAACGTACAAAGGTATAAAAAGATAAACGATAAAATTGAAAAAACTTCAATCAGTCTGAAAATGCGAATAGTCGGAAGCGTGAGCTTCCGACAGCGCTGGGCAAAATTTACGTACTCCTCGTTCAATCCACACACCATACACTCATTCTCTGCCCCTACGTATAGATATTCGACCAAAATAAACAAACTCTAAGGCACGTAGACATTCCATGGAGCTCCATCATGCAGGATTCAGCACAGGGTGTAGCGTCATCCCCTTCGTATACAACTCGTCCTTCTCCTCTCAGGACGGCACACTCGCCGAGTGGCCCAGACGTCTCCTCGGCCGGCAACGGCAATGATGCATCTCGGCTCTGAAGCAAAGACAATCAGAAAAGTGATCCAAGGCGCGAAAGTTCCATTTCGCGCGCTAACGAGCGCTCGGTCAGCTCAGACTGGTGGCGGGCCGCGCACGTAGCGCAGCTGCGGCGTCAACGAGAGGTTGAGCGAGTTGCTTGCCTCGCAGCAGTGCGGCTCCAGGAGGCAGGCCGCGCAGAAGAGCACGACTAGCGCCAGCTGGAACGGCAGGGCGGCGCGCAGAATACGCCAGACCCAGCTGCGTGGCACGCTTGGCTCACTCTCTGGATCGCCCGCCGACGTCGAGTAGCCTACGGCTTTGCGCGCTTTGGATTTCGCGTTAGGCGTCGAGGTCTCGATGTGCGGAACCTTCTTGCGCTTGCTAAAATATTATATTTAAATTAATATTTACATATTGGTACAAAAATTATATATAATTTTGTTTTATTTAAATTAATAAATAGGTTTGTAATGAAAAGAAAATTTATTGTAAGGCTGATTCAGTTCGAATTCATGCAGGTTGGTTTTTTTACCTGAAAACTATAAGAATGTATTCTAAATAAAAGAGTCTTGGGATTCTGCTTGAAAAATGTTGTTTTCACTCTACAGCCTAATCAATGTTAGACGTAAAAATGCACATTACAAAATTTAAAATGCACCTCAATTTTCCAACTGCTACTTTATCAATTTTCAACCTTTTGAGGTGATTTTTTTTTTAAGTTTGAGGAATTTTATCTAGTTTTAAGAAAAATGTATACTTTCATGATCAAAATTTTCTCAAACCCCACAATTTTTTTTTCTCTAAAAATTTAATGTTTTTATAAATGAAGAAAAAAAATTCCAATTGGTGGAAATATGCTATTTTTCGTTTATTCTTTTTTTAAATAACTTTCAAAGTTTCAATTTTTTTGTTATTTTTAATAGTCAACGATTTAGAATACATTTTTATACTTTTTAGGTGAAAAACAAATTCTATCTGTGACGGTCAGCGTGATTTTGAATAGAGTCAGTTATAAGTTAATTTTTATGGACAGATCACTAAATAAAAATTAAAAAAAAAAATTACCAGTCAAAAACCGTGGTACTTTGCACTTTCTATAGTATAGAGTTTGAATTTTTAACATGAAAAACGAACCGATAAAAATAAGAATAAATAAAACTCACTTAGGCACAGGGTAGGTTTGTGTAATAGCGGGCCTGGTAGTAGTGCGCGACTCGACGCTGGCGGCCGTCCGGACAATGAGCTCGCGGCACTGCTTCTGGAGTTGACGCAGCTCAGCCTCAGCCTCCTCAACGCGCCGCCACAGCTCGCTCAACACCTCGTTGCCACCGTCCCTCAGCTGCGACTCCAGTGTCCTGGTGAGGCGGCGCAGGGCGGCCAGGCGACGCTCGCGCTCGCTCAGCTCCTGCTCGCTGCCGCTGTCGGAGATACCGCTGTCGGAAAGAGAACCGCCCTCGAGGCCCACGAGAGAGCTCGTTTGCGAGTCGTTGAATGAGGACTGTGTGACGTTACCGCTGTCGTCGCTGCTGCTCGCGACCATTATCGTGCTGTCTGATAGGACGCTGGTTTGCTGTAACACGGAAAATCGTTGCAGTGATTCTGTGGCTATGGGTTCAATCAGGTCGGTGCTCGCGTTTGGATTATTAAACGTAAAAGGGGAACAGAGAAGTCTATTTTTAGATTAAAGTTTAAGTGCTTCTATTTCTATGTTCCTGTTGTTATGTGTCGAAAACGAGAATCGATTAATGAACATAAACATTCCGTTAAAGAATGGAATACGATTTTCAAAATGCTTTTGAGTTTGTCAAGCAGATATTATTCCTGTAAATCTATCTATTTTTAAAATATACTTTTTCACAACTGTATAAAACATTTCAGATAAACACGCGATAACTTCGTCATTTATGGAAATATCATTTGAAAAAAAAATAATTAACTTACTTGACTGCTAACTTCGTGCTTCTCTGAAAGCAAACGTGCAACATCTCTTACTGATGAAGCCACCTCCATGGTAGCCCCAGCCTTGAGCGCCGCGTCCAGAACTGCCAGAGTATCCTTATCCCTTCGCAAAGCACACTGAAGTTCCGTGAGTCGCGTCCCGAATTGCTGGACTGCTTGTAAGGCACAGAGCTGTTGATTTCCCCTAAAAGCGATTCATAAGTTATTAGTTTTGCAATACAGATTTAAGTGAAAAATATAAAAATTATTTTTAAGATGGCTCTCATTTCATTGAAGAGAAACAAAATAATGAGCTTACTTTTGAAATGCTTCGTCCCAGAGCCTGTACAAGTCTGCTACTCCATCCTTCAGGGCCGCAAATGTGGGCGACGTCTTCTGACCGAGATCTGTGATGAGGCGGTGTGTCGAAACGTTCAATGCGAGCATAGCAGGTTTGCGATCTCTTAAATTAGCCAGTTCATTCTGCAATGATTAGTAAAGCATATATAAATATATTAATTAAGATTCATTTTTTTAAATATTGTCTACTTTTATAACGAATTATGTCGACTTTATTATAACTAGAAAAGATTGAAGAGTTGATTTCTCATAAGTGTAAAAAATACCTAAATTCCTCAGCCCAAATGCTTTTTATTAATTATTACGTACGTTTTATCTAATCTTAAATCTATTACAAAGTATTTTCACTCGGTTAAAACTACTGATCATTAAAAGCTCAGTCCACTCTTCTTTTGAAAGATATGCACCGACTGCGCTGCAGCCTCATGAGTATCTCTGTCCCCCCATTTGATTTTTTAGTTTTGGAAAATAGACAAAAAACGCGGACGGAGCTAAATTCGTCAAGCAAACGACGAGTGGTGGGGGAGAAGCCAGCACGATGATCGCCGAGCGGTCTACCTTACTGACTGCGGCATGCGCACACTCCACGGATTATTCCGATGCACAAACAAATGTCAAAGTCCGAGACTTAAGCTACAGATCATGTTCTGAATCGTTACTTTGATACTTACAGTGTACAACAAAAATATTTGTACATATACTTCACGGAATTTGTTTTATGTTCACAAAAGTTAAAATTCTTATGAAATGGCGATTTTATTCTAAATTTTACAACTTACTTGCTTCGAAATTTATGTAATCCCGTGATCGTATATTTGCATATGTTAAGTGAGATTATTACTATTCTTTTTTTATTGTTTTCTTAATGTTTTTTTAGAAACGAAGAAAGATCAGTGAATGCTTTGATTCTAACTACAGCTTCTTGTAGACATTAAATATACGCGAAATATTTATTATATTAAAAAAACACTGAATAAAAATTAGTTCTTGGATAATGGTTGCATACCTGCATTATAAATTTGCTTTTATAAATAATGAACTTAAATACAGATATTTAATCTTATAAAGCTTTGTTAAAAGATTATGTTTCAAAAACACATTTCATATAATATTCATCCAGAGTCAAAATATAATATATAAGACCAACAACTTAATGATATGAACTCACGAACATAAGTGTTATTTAAAATCATGCCGTATTAAATATAATGAGAAATCTTTGGAACAGAAAATTATCGTGATTGAAATTATATCATTTAATAGTTACCGAACCGCTTGAATCAACAAAGAAACGAACGTCATTAGTCCCTTGCCGATTATTGCAGGAAGAAAACTTCACAACGGTAATATGAGTAAATACATATTTTAATTTTAAATAAATATTTTATATTTAAATATATATAAGCAATTATTTGATTTAAATTATTTTTGTCCTAACACAAAGTCGAGGGAAACAGCCGATAATGAGTTACTGCAAAGGCAACTACTGACGACGAGTCTATAAATGACAGAAATTTCATTTTCATTTCGAAGTATCAACAATTAAAAAACTATCATAAAAGGACACTATATGGATCAAATATGCCAATTTGCGGGTTTCTCTAATTTTTCGATTGTCGCAAGATTTTTAAATCGCTTTTTTTAGAAAACGAATGCAGATTTTATATAGACGAACATGCTATTTTATACTTTCACTATCCTCACGTATACTGGTCAGTCATTAACTAGCTCGTCATGGGAAGTGAGTTACCTTTCAAGAACTTCATGCAAGTGAAACCGAGTCGAATAAAAAAAAATTGTTTCATTGGTAAGATGACAACTACAATTTCGCAAGGATGGCCTTTGCATCTCGATCGATCATGGTTTATAGTTTTTTTAACATTTTTATTTAATAATTTTACATAATTTTTATAGAAATATTAAATTGAAACTCGGTCAGTTCTTGATTAGGTTAAGAGACCTATGTCACTGTATTCTTAAAGTTTTTCTACTTCAGTGACATAATTTCTCTTTGAGAAAGTTTTACATATAGTCAAGATGTATTTGAGTAGCACAAAATAGATTCTATTAACAGCATCATTTTGTTTAATTGGAAAATACATTATTTTAAATTGAAGAAAAGTGAAGAGTCATGCTTTTTTGTAATCGGAAATTACAATAAGTTTTGATTTTTATTTATGAATTATTTTAAAAATAAAATTTCATATTGAAAAAGAGGAGTTTGTGTAATATTTTAAATCTATATTAATCTTAATTTCAAAATACATTATTTTGCTCTTAAACAGAAAGCTCAAAAACTAGTACGGCTTTTCAATATGTAAATCCTTCTCAAATTGTACCTTTGATGTTGGAGCAAACTTATGGCTAATCTTTAAAAATTAAATTTCAAATATGCTGCAAAATAACACTAAATGATTTTTTAATATACATAGCTACATGTTATGTTCCATGCTTAAAACTATCCAAGAAAAACTGTTATATTAAATTCACAGATCTTAACAAAATTGGTTTATTAAATATATTATAAATGTAAGGCTCTTCCAAAGTTTCTCTTAGAAATCAAGAATGCAAAAAGAATAACAACAGTCGCTCTGAATAAAAATAATTAAAAGCACGCCTGCTCGATAACCAATCGTACCGTGAAATTTCTGCAACCTCGCGCTCCGATCTTATCTTGCCCTCCCGTTTCTCGCGCACACACACTCAGGCGTGAACTTGCTTTTGGCACTGGCCGTGTAAACCGCGTATCTCTCTCCTTTTTTTCTCTTCGCGCGTGTACATAAGCTCATGCGCGGAAGACGAGCAACTGCACACTGCGCACCGTTGCGCGGGACTTTCACTCGGCGCGCGCGATATAAAATGCAGCGGCGGTCGTCATTGCGTGCATGCCTGCGGGGTCGTCAAACTTCGCGAAAGAAATCGAGATGCGGGAGTGCGCGAGGAAAAGCCAAGCGCGAAAGACAGGCGGCTTTGGATGCCAGCGAGCGAGGAAGATTTTCCCTCTCGCGCGAAATGCGATATACGTGCGGAACCGGTCTCCGCGCGAGTCGCCCTTTAATCTCACCTGCTCGCGCTTATGGTCGATCGCAACGACCAGTTTTTCGCTGCAAAAATCGAGCGACCGAAAATAAGAGCGCGTGCGCACGTTATGAGAATCCGCGAGGCTCCTTTTTGTCGAGCGCGCGCGAGTTGTAATTCTCGTTGAGAGTGGACTTTTTTCGTTGCACGATGCGAAATGAATTGCCGATCGAACATTGCTGGATTGCAAAAAGCGCTTGTAATGCGCGTAAGTGTTCGCGCAACATTTTCCGATTGCTTTATTTTCTTTTAATACTGCTTATAAGAAAAACTTTCAATAAATTAAAACGTTTTACCTTTAGAGTCAACTTTACAATGTTTCTCGTGTAATCGGTCTTATAGAAATTTCCATTTTAGTTTAATCGACCAAAAAAGTTTTTAAAATATTGTTATAAGAAGTGAACATTTCAAAATGAATAGATGGTCGATAGCAAAGACTTTCAAAGTAAAAGTAAATAAATCCATTATCTTACCGTAATCCTATTGATGCGATCTTCTATGATGTGAGGCTCCTCCACGACGACTCTGTAAGATGTCAATCTCTCGTGTGCCGCGCAAAACTCCAGCTTCATTGCTGCCATTTCACGATGAATAGCATTGATCTTCTGCGCCTCCTCTGCCCTTAGCGATAAGGATTCCCATCTTTCCATTAAGCCTGGAATTAAATTAAAAGAGAAAGTTAACTGATGAATCAAATGATAACATAAGATTGAAATTATGTAAGTTATATTTTTAATTTTATCTAGTCAGTTGTTATCTTAATTTGATTAATTCTGCTGAATATTTAATTTAGTTTTTTGCTTCAACACTGTGTAAGAGGATAAGTTGAATTTTATTTTCTATTTTAATTGAATTATCGCACACTAATATATTTCGCAAATTTCGAAACCGGTCTTACGACTTGCAACACCTGCTTGCATTCAATCTTTGTTATGTACTTATACGTATCACCATCTATCGTTGACAAGTGGCAGCCTTCACACCGTATATGGACAAGTAACTGATCGTAAATATAGAGTGAATTCTTTCTTACTTTTCTGTAAAAAATGATTTGACAAGTTTAATCAAGTATTTAGATACTTTTTTTGATTTTCAAAATTTTTGTTGTTACTCTTAATAAAACGTATTGAATGTGTACTTGGTACATTGAACTTTTCAGAACGTACTTAATTGAACATAATTACTTCATTGTTTCCTACAAGTATACCTAATTGTAGTTTCTCGCTAGAGATAGATCGACGAGCACTGATAACATTTCTGTTGCATTCGTTAAATTACTTCCTACGAAGAGCTCTCCACTGTGAAATTAATCTCGCAGTGAAACAAACATGTCCTTGACCACTTAACGGAAATTCGCAGTTTACGAATATGTCGAAAAAAATCCAAGAACATGGGTATTTTTTGACCGACATCTAGTAGTTTTCTTTAGCTAGCTTCTTCGTTAAAAAGTACTTCTACGCTAAATTATATGCTAGAGTTGGATATAACGTAAAATTATTTCTACAGAGTTTACTGACGTGCTTTGTAATTGTAATTTCTAACATCAAGATGCATGGCACGGTCTGATTTTCATTGTTAATTGTGGCTGCGTACACCACTTGTTACAATCTTAAAATCTTCTCGAAGCTGAAGTCTGCGCTTTTTATGGCTTCTACGACCTCTTTATATTGTGCAGTTGTTCTCAAGTCCTTCGTTTTTAAAACGGCAATGGCTTAGATCAGATTTAATTTAATTATAGCTTGTTTCTGGGTTTTCTTTATACTTTAAACGATTTGTCGATAAAAAATAAATCCCCCGTGAACTATTTTCAGCTAAGCTGACAATGTATACCTATGTTTTTAAAAAAGTATTAAATTTTGGATAATTAACTTATTAAATTAAAAATTTACTATCAAAAAGTATTTACAAATTAAGTACAATGTTAATATTCAAATCGTATCTGCAAAGTTGACTCATCGTTCAACCAAAGATGGAAAAAGACTTGTAAATTTGATCGTCGCATTCCAGCATTAACAGTTTACAATTCATATGAATAATTGAATATTTACGAATACGTAATGGCTTTATTTTAGCACATGAAAGAACAAAGTAGTAAAATCCTACGCACCGTGAAACACTCAATAGTGACTTGAAAAAATCAACAATAATGAGTATCCTCAAAATTTGGACAAAAACCTCTGGAAAATTCCGGCAGTCGACGATGTTTAATCTTTTTACGACAATGACGCGTGTTTGAACATGCAAAAACCTGTCCGAATCATCAATTATTCACAAAGCCGCGTCTTCCCACACAAAGGCGCTCCATTCCATCGCGAACGCGAATTTGCCTTCCTGCGTGCTCACGGTAACCTTCGAGGCCCTCCTTCTTCGAGCCCGCACTCGTACCAGCTGGTCTCCACTGCCATTGCCATTTTCATCTGATCCCCTCGCGCGTGTATGTACACACCGTGTCTCTATCCTCTGCCTATGACACACATAAATCCCTATCCGTTTCTCTCCCGCTCTCATGCCGAAGTGGCGCTGTAACATAACAGTAAAACACCGGCGAATTCTCTCCGGAGCCCGTTCCCTCTTTCTCTCTCCCTCTCGGGCGCGTGCGCGAACTAAGCGTGTTGCTGCTCCTCTTTTTTTCTCTCCCTTTTCATCTCGTGCGCACGTGAGACACATCGCGGCATCTTTCTCTTCGTTCCAGGAATTTGCAGGGGGACGGCGAGGCGACGTAACGGCGACGAGAAAATCGCGACGCGCCTTCACCATTATGCCGAGCGGCTCGAGAGGAACGGAAATTCAATTGCGACATGGGCATCGTGTGCACCGAGAGAGCGAGAAAGAGAGAGAGATAGAGAGGAACGGGGACGGCCTTTAAATAAGCGCCGGCACAGAAAAGCACAGTAACGCAGTCGCGTGCTGAGGCGCGACGCTGAACCGTTTATTTGATTGGCCGAGCAAGCGACTGCCACCGTCAGTAGTTGCCGTTGCGGATGTCTGTTTACTTTGTTGACCCTTTCAACGACGGTTATACACGGCGTTGACGACGCCTTGGCTAGCGGATTGAAAATTAACCGTCGTCGCCTCGAGCTCTTCGTTGATTTAACGTCGTTATTATTCAATTAGACCTGGATTTTCTCGCGCGGCTGACGATGCTTTTGCGTTGTCTTTTAGAATGAGTTGCGGTATCGCGAGGCTGAAGCGTGACTTGAGAATTGGAGTGCATAACGGCTTCTGGTTTGACATTGAATAACTTTTTGTCCCGTACAAAAGTGCAGTCCAAGGACGATTTTCTTGAACGTTTCTTCATCGATTCTATTTTATATATAAAAGGTCGTAAAAATTAAAGCACCTTTTTTAATTTAATTAAATTTTCCAATCTAAAACATTAAATTTTGTATTTTTTAAGGTATAAAAGTTCGGACGTCGATGAATGAGGTAAAAATATGTGCTCTTCAACTTTTTTATTTGAGTTTTTATGTGTAACGGGAAAGTTTGTACTTCCCAATCATTGCGGATTCCTTTTTTTATTCCTATACATCCTGAAAACTGTACTTTGTAAAGTCGTAGTGTCAAAACTAATTTGTACGGTTTTAAAAGAAATAGTAATACATGGTTTTAATAATACTTATTGTAAGTTACGCGAAGACACGATGAATGCTTCCTACAAGCAAAGCATGATTGCTTTTTAGTAGTAATTACGCGCAAACAGTTTCTAATAATTTTGGGTCTTGTGGTTTAATTTCAGACCGTGATAAAAT
>JAPYZO010002637.1:0-14291 GCA_030522905.1 Torymus flavipes | reverse complement strand
AGATTAAATTGCCCATATCTCAAGAAAAAGGGCCTATGAGATGGAATTAGACACACTAGGCTTCATTTTTAGGTACCAGAAATCGACTCTCCAATGCCCAAGGAATTCCGTTTCCCGGAGGGTGTGCACTCTCCTTGTAAGTAAGAATTTTCTCAGAATTTTTCGGTAGCGCTGAACGCATGAAATTTTGATAAAACAAAAAAATAAAAAAATACGTGTCAAATAATTTTTGGAGAAGAACATGAATACGTTTATCCCAAAATGATCGGTGACATAGGTATACGCGGACCATCTGATTTGAAATGGATTCGGCCACATACTAATTACGTACATGTACTGACAAATAATTTTGTATACTATGCTTGTAAGTTTTAATTATCACAATACAATTACTATTAATAAATACTATTAATAAGTGATTCTAGGAATCCCGAATCAGTGTATTGATGATTCCAGTTTTATCATTGACTTTGAAAATTTGTCAAAAGCACTGTAATAAGAAAATCGATGTTCAACAAATTCATACGCGGACGCCAAACCTAGCCTATCTTGAAGCAACAAATTCAGGAATAGTTTGACAAATTAGGGAAGTATTAATAAAGATATTCGGCACAGTTATAAATTTGTTGCTCACCAATTTACTAAATAAAACCTATTTGCAGCATCCAAAAAACACGTTTTCTCGCGTTTTCGGTTGACGTTCGACTCCAAGATCTAGCCTTTCTTGCAGCAATAAATTCGGAAATAGCCTTATAAGATAGAAACATATTAATAAAAACTATCTGCACAGTTATGAATTTTTTGCTCACCGATTTTTAAAATAAAACACCATTTACAACGGCGAAAACACGTTTTCTTTCGTGTTCGATTGACTTTCGACTCTGGGACCTAGCCTTTCAGTAGCAACAAATTTGGAAAAAGCTTTACAAGTTAGAAACATATTAATACCAACTATCTGTACAGTTATGAATTTTTTGCTCAATTCAGGCAGCGCTCACGATACAGGTGTTCGCATTCTGCCAGCGCAGAGTAAATAGCTACATGTGACCCCGTTACAATACCCCGCCCCCCAACTAAAACGTTAATTATCCTATGATTGACGGCTTTGCTTTTACTCCCCGACTCTTCTCAAGTTGTTACGAAAGGACACCACTCTCCTTGATCTCCGCACCTCCACCCTCTCGCCCGACAACGGATCTGTATGTCCTTCTCGATCCCAAAATCCCACCCCAGTATTAAATCATATCGCAAATTCTCAGTGGTTCAGAGATTTAACTGACCGACGCGACCATCAACTTCAACAAAGGTCCGTAGAATTCCCTCGGTTTCCTTCCCAGTTCTAACATGACTCAATCTTCTGCAGTCTTCCTCAATTCTTATTTAAGATTTGCGAACCCACGAGCGAGATCGGCGCATCGAGGTTTAACAAGGCTAAGTAAGGCTCGCCCCCTATCATCACTCGAATAAAGTTTCTGTCGACCTCTTCTCCGACCTCTTCTATTCCCATGATCTCTTCCACCTTGCGGCTATTCTCTTGGATAGCGTCTTCCCCTCGACCTAAGACCTTGATACTTTTACTCGACCCCCAAGCCCCCCTGCGGATGGTTTTTTAAGTGCTGGTTGGAAGGAGTAACCCTTCCCTCCTTCCGATTGCTTCCACTCTTCCAAATACATCGCCGATCCTTGACTCTCTCCTAGTTCTTCTGCCTCACTTCCGATGTCGCTCTCGTCTTCGCTGCTTGAAGGTATCCAACAAACGCGCATCATTCTCTTTTTCTGAGAAGTCGCTCCACCAGACTGCGCTACTCCTTTCTTCATCGTGGTTTCACAAAACTCCAACTTCCTCTTCCCCTGAGGCGTCACACAAAGCCCGTTCCCTCCCTGAGTCGTCGCACAAGACTCGCTTTCTCTCTGTCTTGAAGCCGTCCCACAATACTTCAACATACCCTCTCTCTCGAAGCCCTCAAACAAGACTTCAACATACTCCCTCCCGAAGCCGTCACACAAGGTTTCATTTTACCCTCCACTCGAGCCGTAACACAAGGCTCATGCGAAACCGTCGCACCCGGTTTCTTCTCGTACTATAATGGTGTGAACACTCGATTCTCTCCCCCCACTCGACTTCAACTCCACTTTGTGATAGTTTGACGTCAATTCTTCCTCTGTGCTGCGGACCCCAGTTGCTCCTGCACAGGATGCAGGGGTCTCTAATGCGTCCTGGCGGTCTCGTTTTCCAAAGTATCGAGAATGGGACGACAATTGGGGCATTCTGTTAGTAATACCCCTTTTTTGCCACAACTCTGGCAGGCCGTGCGGCTGAGGGGCGCCTGCTGACGGTTTGGGCATTGTTGAAAATGGTGGCCTGGCTGTTGGCAAAAATAACAGATACGCCGTGAGCATCCTGTCGCTCGATGGTCTTCAGACTTGCAGATGAAGCATGGTTTAATGACCATGGTCTCATCGCAGGTCGTCACGGCTGCAACGTGATCCTTCAGCTTCAATTGTTGTTTCTTCTCTATTTTCATCTTTATCCGCGGCTGGCCCTTACCATCACTATCTTCTTCTTCTGATGCAATTCTACGTAAGACTCGAAGAGAGTCAGTTCCGCTGGGACTGAAAATCCTCGATGCAAACTCGTTAGATGAGTTTGGATCCTCTCTATGATTTCGACTGCTCCAGCCCTCAAAGGCTTCCGCGACACCAGGACTACTGTCGTAAGAAGAGCAACAGCTCTCTTGTCTATCGTCTCGTTGCAATCTCTTCCAAGTGCGAGACTCTCAATATCCCTGGCAATGTGATGCTGGGCTAACTTCACCAGAACAGCTCGAACTAGTAGAACTGTAGTCTCGAAAATCTCTTCTGAGTCGACTCGAACCTGCTCCTCGCGATTTCCTCCAGATGTGAGGCTCTCGCTCCCCTCGACGTCTTCGGCAACGTAAAGCTGAGCTACCTCTACTCGAAGAATCTGCAATAGTTGGGCTGAGTTCTCGAAAGTCCGCTCTTAATCGACTTGAGAAAGTGAGTAGTGGTTGGAAGAGCATCTCCAAATCCCATCCACTGACCTCAGTCATTAGAGGAATTCGCCTTCGCTTATGTGGACGAGATGCTCGCCGAGTAAGCTTAGGTCTAATTTCATTTTGAACGCCTTCATCGCTCATTCGTCATCGCCGTTTCTCTGGCTTCATCACTTTCACTTCTTTGTCTCAAAACGAACCTCGGTCGTAGAGATCTGAGCTGTCCCATCTCTGCAGTCCTGAATGAACGTCTACCTCGGGAAATAGTGCCGACATTCGTTGACCCCAGGGGTTCTTGATATTCGCCGATACGCGAGGGCGGGGCCCAACAACTTTCTCCTAGGACTGTCTTCTGGTACGATGAAGCCATAGTCATGATTGGCTCTGATCGCGACATTGACGATAATTCTACCGCCGAAATAACCGGGAAGTAGTTCGCAAGATTGAGGCCACTATCCGGAGTATTTGTGATCCGAGACATCATCAATATGATTCCTCCTCTCTCTCTAAACTCTCGTCCCAACGCGACTGCTATTTCTCAATAAACCATTATCTCTCAAGACTTCACGAATGAAAGCAGTTGAATCTTCTTTGATTTTCATACAAGAAAAAAAGAAGAAAACCCGACCCATTCGCTCGATCCTCTAGTTGGATTTTGTCTCTTGTTTGCTTGAGAACATATTAACGGTTATTTTGTATACAAACAACAACTTGACCCGCTATGACTCGAATAATTCGTCGCCTCCGAATAGAAAGGCGTTATCTGGGAATCCGCTCGTAAAAGGCATTAATTCGGAACCCGCTCGTAAAAGACGTTATCTCGGAGCCCGCTCGTAAAAGGCGTTAACTCGTTAAAATCGGTCGATTGTGTGAAAAGCTACGTGAAGTTCCTGACGAAATAACGTCTTCTACAAGCGGGCTCCGAGTTAACGCCTTTTACGAGCGGATTCCCAGATAACGCCTTTCTATTCGGAGGCGACGAATTGTTCGCTGAGAATCCGAGGGAATATTATATAATAATAATCCAGGGAGAATTTCGCCTGATTGCTAAAAGAAACTCGATCCACGTACTTCCTGAATTTTCTCGACTGCTTCTTTTAACATCACGAGTAATTCCCTGATAGTCTGCGACTCTACTCGGTCCACCTTCTTATTCTTCTCGTCACCTTGAAGTTCAAAGCGCTTAGTTTTCCTTCACGAGGTTTAACACACGAAAAAAACAACTTCGATCAACCTCGAACTCAAAACCACCTCCTCGTTGTTGCTGTCGTTAGCATGGCCCCACGTTGGGCGCCATTTGTAACGTTGTAACTTGCTTAACATCACTATCAGAGTCTAAATAATTATTAACTAAGACTCGAGCCAGTATTGCGCTACTATTTTTTCCGTTATCTCTATACTTACGGAGCCACGCCACGGCTTGCGACTAATATCTGAAATAACAAAATCCACTCGACCTTGAACCACGACCGGGAAGAACTCTCTCAATCCAAGCCACTCGAACCTGGTGAAAAAGATCTCGAGCGCCCTAACATCCACCATAACCTGAGTCCACGACCCCTCAACTCCTGGTAATAACCCACCAGTCCCCTGCCGCGACGATGATTGCACTTACGTACCTAGTTTTCACTCTATCACTTCGCACCACTTACTATTTCGGAGAACTACCGGTTTATTTGCTGCCTCGCTCGCGTGTGATGAGCTAGTAGTAGCTCGCACCGTGCACGCTTGTGATTGGCCCTTCCCTCCCCCTAACGCTATCACTGGCTTTCTCCCATGACTCGACTACTATTAGTGCAGTTATTCACTGCGCGCGCACTACGTAAATTGTTGCTCGATCGTATTCTGTTGCGTATCACTCGAGTCATCGTGAAATTCCCTTCGTTCCGCTCTCTAATTGCTCGTATGCTCGATTATTCTCACTGACGGTCGCAGAGACGGTCACGAACGCGCGATACGAGTATCATACCTTCTCTACGTGCGCGCTACACTCGAACGCACTCCGTCTCTCCTATTCTTACGCACGTCACTATCAGCAAGCCCCTCTCTCTCATCGACGCACGTACCGATACCGATAGTAGCGCGCAGCCCACGCCGCCAGCCGTCAGCTGTTTGATCGTTCTCTCTCCCTCCCTCTCTCTCTCTCACGCTCTCTCCGCGCCGTTCTCGCGACCGCGCTCCACGTTGCGCGACTCTCCCGTGAACGCAACCCCCTCCTTGACCCTCGCTCTCTGTGCGTTCTCTCGACCCGGTAGGGATGATGTGCGTGAGTGTGTCTTGTGTGTGTGTATCGTGCGTAGCCGGAGCTGTTTCCTCGGCGACGGCAACAACAACAAGGCAGCGCTCACGATACAGGTGTTCGTGTTCTGCCAGCGCCGAGTAAGCAGCTACATGTGACCCTGTCACAAGCAACAAATTCGGGAATAGCCTTACAAGTTGACAGCATATTAATAACAACTATCTGAACAGTTATGAATTAGTTGATCACCGATTTTCTAAATAAAACCCCATTTACAACGGCGATAACACGTTTTCTTTTGTTTTTGATCCATTTTTTTACGCAAAACCTAGCCCATCTTGAAGCAAAAAATTTGGGAATAGCTTTACAAATTGAAAACATATTAATATCAACTATCTGCACAGTTATTAATTTGTTACTCAACGATTTTCAAAATAAAAAACCATTTACAACGGCGAAAGCACGTTTTCTTTCGTTTTCCATCGACTTTCGACTCTAGGACCTAGCTTTCTCAGTAGCAACAAATTTGGGAAAAGCTTTAGAAGTTAGAAACATATTAATACCAACTATCTGCACAGTTATAATTTTGTTACTCACCGAATTACTCACTGATAGTCGGTTTCTTGCGTTCCCGTTGAACTATTCATTGTGAGTCCAACACGGCCATAAAGCAACAAATAAGCAACAAATTATCCCACATTAATTTTTGAAATGTCTTTATTCGTTCAAAAGTTACAGCTGTTGCCATGCTGAGTTGAGTCTTAAGTCCTAAGTCAGTTTTATTTTGATCATGTCCGCTTATAGGCTCGAGGCCCGAGGTCGTTTTTGGGACAGCGGTCAACTTTTGGGATCTACGGCATCTTCGTGCGACAAATTAGCGACAAAATCTAGGCCAAACCCGGTGTCGCTATCGTCAATTGCTGAGAAGATACAACATAATGGCTATTCCAGCTCAGTATTACGCTAGAGTCGCTATAATTTCTCGGAAACGGCTGGAGCGTCGAAATCGGGATGTGCAGCAAAAGTCAGCGATAAATAACGACAAAATTTGCAGTTATAAGTTAACTGATTTTTTTATTTTCATCATCCACTGATAAGAATTTTTCCATCAGTCTTGTCTTATAAATTAAATTAATTAATATTAATGGCAGTCCGATTGCCCTTGTTTATAATCACCCCCATAGAATCTGAAATAAAAACTTGATTAAGCCTGGAAAAAAAATATTGTAAGCAAAGGACAATCTGACTGCCCACCATCACTAAATTACCCAATGTTTCGAGCCCGCTTCAGCTCCTCTTCAAGGACTCTGAGCTCAGTCCCATAATTTATCAACAACTGTTCGAAGTGACAATATCTACTTTTTAAAATACCGCCATTTTGTGTAAAAAGTTATCTCAGTCATGTTAAATACACTTCATCTATCTTTAGGCTATCTCGTGTTGAAAGTGCCCAAGACATTGCAGATGCTAAATTTATCACGCTAGGTGTATTCAACCTTACGAATTAAAATTTAATCGTTCTAAAAATTTTAATTCTGATTTCAAGAAAGCGACAGACTATGATAATATACCTTTCGAAAATGTTGGTAGCACTGAGCCTACTTTAGATACCTCTCAGGAATTGAAGGAAGATAAGAAAGGTTACATAACAAATTACATCGACCAAATTTATCCCGAAGTCAAACAAGGAAGAGCTTTTTTTTATCAAACGTTCGAGGTCAAATAAATAATAATATTATGCACAAGGATTTTTTAATTGAAAACAAAGTCATTTAAACGTATCTAATAAGAACTTATGGTGAAACAATAAAATTTTACAAACCAAAACAGGTCAATAAATCGATTTTATTCTATGATGCTACAATTACAGTCGACAATATTCTTGATTCGATTTACTCACAAGATTGTATAGTAGAGTGTGCTAATGTATTAAAAAAAATATTAAAAACAGTAGATTTTCAACTAAATCATAAGTTTTATGATAGCAACAATCTATCGAAATTGTGGTACAATACACAAATTCCGGAAGAATTTTTAGCTTTCTTTTCTAAACTATTTAATGTTGACGCAACACAATTTATGAATTCATCGAATATTGATAGTGATTCAGACGATTCGCAAAACTCTTTCGACTTTAGTCGTAGTAAGCGAAGAATGTTGAACATAAATAGTTTATTTCAAACAATTTATTACATCTATTATAACGGTAGAAAAAAGGCTCCTCTTCAAATTATGACAGGATTATCTATACACTCTATGACGAAAAGTTATACAATTATAAAAAGTTTAAATAAACTCGGTATTAGTATCATAATCTATACTACGGGTGCCTTCGATAATTTTGATCACGATGAGAGAACTGAGCCTGGTGTAAGCGGCACACACGATACTGTAAGTGTTTTATTTCAAGATAAAACAGATATTGTTAAAAGCAAACCAAACATATCTCAAACTGAAGTAACTTGGGGATCACGTACATTGAATAACATATTAAAATGTCAAGAATTGCAAACATTTTCAAAGCCTAACATGACAATTACTCTTCCCCAGGAATATCCTATACGAATAAACGTTTTAGATTCTATTCAAAACGAATCTTATCATGCTATAGAGAGTCTAGATTTAGCTTGGATACTGTGCAGAATGAATACTGAAAACATGGATGACTCTTCTGAGCCCGAGTTGCAACAAATTTCACTGTGGTCTGGTTTTAACTCAATATATACTCGGTGTATACTTCTATGTATAATTTTCAAGAAATATTATCACAATCAGAAACAAATGGCAATTTCGTGATGAAGGGGTGTACCATATAGCGTGTCATATAAAATTTATCGAAGAGGAAAAATTCAAAGATATTATTTTGATGCTAGGAAATTTTCATTTTACAAAAGTTTTATTAGGTTGTATTGGAAAATACGTCAGAGAAAGTGGCGTTGGAAACGTATTTGTAGAAACAAAAATTTTTTGAGTGAACGTCGTTGAACAAGTGCTAACTGGATGCAGCTATAATAGATCAGTGAAAGGTTTTTTTTTTGCTTGGTGAAGTTTGATTACTGCTTAGATATTTTTTTGATATTCATAGTGTTGAAAAATATGATGAATGGATCCAGCTATAATAGATCAGTGAAAGGTTTTTTTTTTGCTTGGTGAAGTTTGATTACTGCTTAGATATTTTTTTGCTATTCATAGTGTTGATAAATATGATGAATGTTTATCTTACTGCACATTGAGCGATTCAATTAGAGAAGGAAACTATGAAGAAGCAGCAGTAATTTACAATTCTTTAAATAATCGTGGACATTTTTGGAGTGATTTGAATGATTTTATTATTCGCAGGTCTGCAGAGTCTCCTTTGCTTAAATTTTGGCATAACGTTTTGATACTTATTCAATTGCTTTGTAATTTAATTAGGGCTAATCGTACCGGTGATTGGTTGTTACACGTTAATACAGTAGAAAAATTACAACCAAACTATGAACGTTGGAGTTCTATATACTTAAATGATATAAAAGGATTAGAAGAGTTTGCTCCAGAAGTATACGCACATTTCATGAAAGGTCGTTTTACTGTCAAACATGCAAATACTTTATTTTCGTCAGTAGCAATTGATCAAGCGCTAGAGCAAACGATGAATAGGTCATCTAAGGACACTTCTGGTATTATTGGTTCCACAAAAAAGAAAGAATTTGTCGCAGTTTAGAATTTAGCTTATCACGAAATTTTGGAAGTTGATAATCTTTTTAAAAAAATAACTTTCACTGCTGAAGACTTCGATAATCCCAAAATTCATCATGAATTATCGAAATCGTGCATTACTAGTTCTGAAAAGCAAATTCAAGATAAAGTAAAATTTATTGATAAATTCGTTAATCCTTTTACACCTGAAAGTCAACCACTTCGAAATATTATCACTCAAGAAATAACACCTGTTAAAGATACAGATACTTTACTTAATTTTTTGGAAATAGGCCACGAAAGATATAAAGTTTTTGTTATGGAGCGTCTAAAAACCAAAACCAAATCACTTCCTGAAAGAATAACAAAAGTTAACTTACCCTCGATAAACCCTAAAAATAAAGAAGTTATTACATTGTCAAAAGAAAAAAAAAGTTATTTCAACCTATAAGAGTAATCGAATTAGATGTTGAAAGAAATTTTGATTTGAAAGACTTATTTCAGTACGAGTTTTTTGAAAATAGTTTGATTGAAAAAAATGATACTGTAAAAAAAGATTCTAATTTATATACAATAGCAGAAGAATTAAATGTATTCATTGATAAACACGATCATTTATCAAAAACAATTTCATGTTTGATAGTTGACGTGATTTGTCAATCTTTAAATTTAAAGTTTAAAGAGCTAAAAATGTTTAAAGAGTTAGCTGAAGCTATTATGCGAAGTTTGGATGTAAATCCTAATGTAAATCGGATAGAGTTTATTTTTGAATCGTATTTTACGGATTCCGTATTAGACTTTGAACGAAAAATAAGGTAACTAAGATAACTTAAAAGTAAATTGAAAATTTTTTTTTGTAATGTATTTGACAATTTTGTTTCAGCAATGCAGCTGATATTATTTCAATTCATGAAATATCAGACAATGTTCCACTTCCAGTTTGGAAAGACAAATTTTGGAGATGTTTTAAACAATAGAGTATTGTTTCAGACTTACCTGGTACTTTTATTAGAAAACATTGCTCTTACATATGACCAGAAAGGATAATGCATTTTAGCGCAACAAATCATGATGACTTTCAATCAACTGTGGAAACACCGTCAGATATACGCTTTTATAATTCAGATAATAATGAATATTTGGACTGTTTAATAATGAAAAATATATTTATTGCAATAAAAGATGGCCACACAAACATTGTTTTATTATCAAACGATTCAAATCTTATCATCTCGTTGCTCTATTACTCGGAAGAGTTTTCTTCGAGTAGTTTGAAAGTGAGTAAAAAATTATTTATTCCAAAGTTGCAAAAGTTTTTTAATTTTTCTGTATTGTCTTTTAAGGAAATATGGATAAAAACTAAATCTATATCAAAAAACGTACGCCTAGTTTTACCAGCTTGGCACTTTCTTACTGGTTCTAATATGATAAGGAAAATTAGGAACTAAAAAAGCTGCTCTTCGTTCGAAAGCCGACGAGTATTTGCAAAATTTCTGCTTAAGTAAGAATACATGTGTTAACAAATTTTATATGTAGCTCGTGCGTGTCGATAGTTCTTGACTTGTGAAAATTTCCAAAATTGTCGAAATATATTAGGAGTATATTCACAATTCTCTACATTCATATTTATCCATCTTACGCTTGTCAAGAAATATTTCATATCGTCACGCACATGTCTTCATTATTATGTACTGTTTTATTATATTCTGAACCATTGTTTGTACTGCAGAAATAAATATATATTCTATTCTATTCTAATTATGTAATTAATCACAGATACTGATGTGAATTCTCTACTCCATTATGTCTCACAATCGGAGAAATTTTTAGTACAATTTGTAAAAAAAGGAAGTCTATACCTAACATTTGACGAATTACGTTATTTTACGTATGAACATGGCAAAGCTTTTAACATTTTTGATTTACCTCCTACAAGCACATTAATAAGAAATCACATTTTAAGATCTATGTATATGACATTTATGGCCAAATCCATCTCAAATCAGGTGGTCCGCGTATGCTTATATCACCTAACATGTTAAAATAAAAATATTTATGTTCTACTCCAAAAATTATTTGACACGTATTTTTTTATTTTTTTGGTTTATCAAAATTTCATGCGTTCAGCGATGCCGAAAAATTCCGAAAAAATTCTCACGTACAAAAAAATTTTTCAATGTAATTTTCAAACGACTGTTGTTTCACCAGTTTTTTAAGCTTTTAAGTGTGCAATACATAATTTCACTCAGTTTTGAGCCTTCTTTCAGGTTCTTTATGTTATTTAAGAAAAAAAAAAAAAAAAAAATTCATGAGATATGCATTTTTTTGAAAAATGCATTTTCTCGAAAACCCCATTTTTCTTTTGCTCAGTTTTTTGTTCGTTTTGTCATTGCGCTGGGATAGCGCAAAACAGTCAGTATAGAGATGTTAATATCGTTAACATAAAAATAAAAAAATACGTGTCAAATAATTTTTGGAGTAGAAAATAAATATTTTTATTTCAATATGATAGGTGAAATAGGCATACGCGGACCACCTGATTTGAGATGGATTCGGCCAAAGATACAAAATTCATTGTGAGTTTGAGGTAAAAAAAAAATATTGTGTAGTATGTGCGGCGCTTGAAAGTGTCGGCATCGCGGCTCGATGCGAACTGACGCAGCCAAGCGCGAAATTCGGTTACCATTTGTGTAACTGTTAACAGTGTGGATGTGTGTGTATGTTTTTTTTCGAAGAGGTGAAGAATGCTTTTTACGCACCATGTCAAGAGTTGATGCAACTTGTCCGGTCAGATTCCTTGAGATCTTTGAGGTTTGACTTTGTCCTGTCTCGCGTGGATTTTCTCCTTGCACGGATGGATTCCTGGCGACTTTTGGCGATGTTATCGTTCCACCAGAACATGGGCAGATGGTCTCTTCCGTGCCACTGTGGCGCCGCAGGCAGAGGCAACTCTGCGCATTACTTCGTCTGCCTCTTCTTGTACACTATTGGCCGCGGTGGGACTGACGTCTAGCGCTTCTTGGAATAGTTCCGCGTCGAATTTGTTTGCATTCCATCCTCTGAGATACCTTCTTTTATACGGAGGTCTCTCTTTGGCTTGGTCGCTTGTCACTGCCCAGCTAATGAGTCGATGGTCACTCATGTTGACATGTTGAGGATATCGTGCATTGTCGAGTCGTTCACTCCTCTAACCAGATTGGGACTGGCCCAGGTCAGGTCAACAATCGGGGTTTTATCGTCCCTCTGGAACGTCGGCAACATCGCAATGTTGAGTGTGTGCGTATGTACGTGCGTGCGTGTGTGCGTATGTACGTGCGTGCGTGTGTGCGTGCGTGCGTACGCGGGTTTTCCGGAGGGTGTGCTCTTCCTAGTCTCAGAACTGTAAAATTAACTGGTCGGAAATAGTTTAAATTCAGCGAAGTATATCATGGAAAAATGCATGAAAATTGGTATACTCTATAGCTTCGGAAAATTGAGTACATGTTAAATCCAAGATAAAAATTTTGCAATACTAATGTTTTTGAGGCAAGGATTTATGAAATAATTCCTTCACTTTAATATTCAATCAATAATAAAACGATAATTACTTATAAAATAACACAAGGTGGCCTGCTATGTCCACTCTAACCCTATCTTTTAGAATTGCATTATTTGTTTAATTTTAAATCTTTTATTCTATGAACTTTTGCATGGTACTTATTATCAAAAAGTTATATCTTTTTCTTATAGATGCTAATCTGGCACTACAGTTTTACTTGAAACCATAGCACAATTTCTTGGAGACAACGATCTGGACATTGCGGGAATAATGTTTACTTCATAATGATGCTCTTTTAAAAAATACATTCTATCAAATAAAACAAAAGATTCTGCGACCTGTTGTAGTAATAATTGCAAAGCAGTATAGAGCTCAACTGTTTCTTGCTTTTCTAGATGAATATTCCATAAATTTATAATTTCATTTTTAATTTTATCACTCCAAGGTATACAGCACGGTGATAATTCTTGATTGCGTGTTCTCTTTTTCTTATATTGATAACGATGAGTACAATCATTTAAATAATTTCTAAAACTAGAACATTGTGATTTTCTTGTGCCTTTCCGAACAAGTTTGTCCAAGTAAAGTTGATCTTGAAATAAAAATTTTAAATTTAGGAAATCTTATTACTAATTCCAATAAAAAAAAGAAATAACGTTAAAAGCTATTAATACTTACTTAAATCACCATATAATTCAAGCACAGCTCTAGCAAGGACATAAAAAGAATGTTCATAATGCATCATTTCATTCATGGCAAACCACCTATCTGACGTTTCTTGACAAGCTAGCCGCATGAATGGCCTAGTGAAGAGTTCTCCAACATCAATATTTAATTCTTCAAAAGCAGATTTTAAAATATTTGAAAGTGGAAAATAATTGAAATATTCCTTTTCATTGGTATCTATCTTTTTTTCATTCAGGTTTTTTAAAGATAATTTATGATAGCAACAAGATACTAAAACCAGCAGCCGTGCTATACTCATTTGTAAGTATATTTGAGATATGAAAATACTAAGGTCTCCACAGGCATGGAGTCCTACTAAACAAATGTCATTACTGTTTTTAAATTCTTGTTGTACAATAGATTCTAGGTTTTTTGATGACTCTATGGTGACATTACTGCACACATATTTAACATATGATAATGAGTTCGGAAAAAACTTTTGTTGTCGCTTTTTGGCTGTTTCCACATTCTGAAGTTTTGATTCTATCCCTAATACTCGATATCCATAGAAATGATTTAATAACTGACAGATGTAACCCTGTAACAAATACCAAAATACATAATATATTTAATATTTTAATAATTATGTGCAGAACCTTTTTTAATTACTGTATGGGTGACAATTTTACGGGCGGTTTTTAATTTACGTACACGAATCCGTGAAGCTGAATTTATCAATAAAAACAATTCGAAAAATTAAATTTTACGACCTAAAAAATATTGCTCGTCAATCGGCCGTATAAGATTTCACGGCTAATGTGATCAAGCATGACTTACAAGGAGATGGTCAGGGGTGCGGGTCCTGGGTTTTGCTAAAACTGCAGGAGGTATTTCTTTATGACAAATAATGAGACACGTGTCTCAGGGTTTTTGTGAATTGGCCTTTTTTCCGAAATGCAAGCTATTTTATGTTTAAAATGAACAATTTTCAATAAAAATGGTGTTTCTTTCTTTAGTAGTATCTTTTTGAATATTTCAGTCATATGAATGGGCTAAGGAGTTTATAAAAGAAGGCAAAAAAAGCTTTAATTTAAGCTGTGTTTGATTAAAAAATGTCGATTTTAAAAAAGTTATAGGCTATTAAAAATAGAGTAAG
>JAPYZO010002636.1:0-14293 GCA_030522905.1 Torymus flavipes | reverse complement strand
TTAGGTTGTTTATCACAATTGTATCACGACTGTTGTACAAACTCTTTATGAAATCCTCATAATAACGTACAGATATAAATATATATATATATATATATAGGTGTGTGTGTGTCTTACTCAAAAATGTTAGACGATGAGATTGATTTATATACTTTACAAGGATAGCTTCTCACATACCTCGATCTGGATCATGCATTTAGCTAAAACTTCAGGAGTTTCTGTCCATTAATTAAACTCTAGAAACAAATGTGGAGTAATTTGATAAATATCTACTTAGTTGTCCACGGATACGTAAATAAGTTGATAGCTAAATGTCAGAATAATCATCCGAAAATAAACAGGAATTAGTAAACAGAAAAATTATTCGTTTAGAAATACTAAGATAAGTTATAAATAATCAAAAAGAACATAATCAAAGATTCATATTTTCCCTAAAGATCTTTCGAAAAACTGCCTAATGGATAAAATTCGAAACAGGGGGTTTATTTATTTATTTTGAGTTATAAAAAAATGATACCCTAAACATTACGTTTTAGTTAAATCCATGATCATAATTATTTTTATATATTAAATCTAATCCATTTTTATACAAGAGACTTTTAGCATAAAACAATTACACAATATAAAAAAGTCTTATGTCATGGCAGTAAATTGTGTAATGAGAATCATCTTACAATGCAAGAATTGGGCATTTCACGTACTACATTTAAAAAATTATCAAGTAAACTGTATAAATAAATCATAAAAAATAGTTGAACAAAAAATGTGTATCATCGATAAAATTAATTTGTTTATAAACGCAATGAGTGAAATGCTACATTTTCGTATACTAATGTAACTTTATGCATGAAATAGCCATTTCATGAACAGATATTTACAAGTTTTCATGAGTATTTGACGAGAGTTGGAAAATGTTGCAATTTTTTTTATTATACACTTGTTTTGTTCATTAGGCATTTTTACTTTTGGATGAAGTAAAACCGAATGTCCAGAGAATAGAATTGGAGAATAGCGATACGAGTGTCTCCCTGAAAAAGGTGACGGTGACCTGGAAGGAAGATATTAAGGATAACCGGGATAATATGCTTGAGAACGTAGATATTCATATACCACTAAACAAATTGTGCGCCGTCATTGGTGCAGTGGGATCAGGAAAGGTTTCGTATATAAATAATACCTTATACCTAATTCATTATATTTTAATGAAGGAGACGTTCCATATACCATTAGATAAAATATATATTACTTGATATTATTAATATGGAAACTTACAAAACAATTGTGGGAATCAAGAATGGGGGAAAAGCATGCATTACTGAAATCTAAGTACACTATAAATGTGAGTTTTGGTTTCGAACATTTGATGAAATCTTTGCTTTATTTATTTTACCAAACTTTATCGTATTGTTTTTTTTTTAACATTTTCCTTCTTTTTCTCCAATTACCTTTCTTTTTAATTTTTAATTTTATATTCTTACGCAAGCTCTAAAACAAATAGCATATACAATTAATATTGAACGTTCCTTTCAACTCCTGCTCCTCGCGCTCAAAATAAAAGACTAAATCCTTTTTCACACGATCGCAAACTGCTTCATCCAGAGCACGCTACTGAAGCTGATCCTGGGGGAGATAACGCCGCGCTCGGGTGAGGTGAAGGTGCGCGGTCGGGTCTCGTACGCCTCGCAGGAGCCCTGGCTGTTCTCCGCTTCGGTGCGCGACAACGTCCTCTTTGGTCAGCCGTACGACGAGGACAGATACTACAGAGTAACCAGGGCCTGCGCCCTCACCGAGGACTTTGAGAGGTTGCCGTACGGGGACAGGACGCTGGTGGGCGAGCGCGGCAGCAGCCTCAGCGGCGGGCAGTGCGCCAGGGTTAGTTTGGCGAGGTCTGTCTTTCGGATAAAAATGATATATACTTAACTATTGATTTGGAGAAGTGGGGGGTAGAAGTGGATTGGAAGGGACTGATGATTATGTGAAAAAAAAAGTATTGGGAAAAACATGACAACTTTTTATACATTTTTTCACGACTCTTTATAATAGATGGATTTTTCAAGTTTGCGATAACTTATTTTCATGATAGACAATAATATATACTTTGTTGTAACTAATTTGCACACTTTTTTATCATTTTTCGTGGGGCAAACTGAAAATTGTTTATATTTCTCTGAAAATCAATAGGAATGGATTAAAAACAATCATATAAAAAATAAATTTTGAATTTATTATATAATGTCGATCACAAAATAAAATGAAAATATACAATGAAGACTCAAACTTAAAATTTTTATACATATATGCATCAGTTTATTAATCGAATGATTATAATATGCGATTTTGGAAGATGTCATCATGGTGTGAAAAAATTTATTACTTTTATAAACGATCTTTTTAACACACGTAATATAACATTAAGTCCTGAAGTTTTTAGATTCAGGTCTACCCCGCATATAGAGAATTTACTACAATAATGTATAACAATTAGATTTTTGCTAACGTGTTTTCATATAGATCAGTCTACAGAGACGCGGACATATACCTACTGGACGATCCCTTCTCAGCAGTGGACGCACGCGTTGCTAAACAGATTTTTGACGAGTGCGTGAACGGCCTGCTAAAGAACAAGACGCGTGTCCTGGTGACGCACCGTATCGAGTACCTTAGAGAAGCTGACACGATAATTGTTTTGAACGAGGCAAGTGCTTTAATTTCCGCTTCCACTGCTATACTACCAACCCCTGAAATTCCTGTCCGACCTAGAACCTCTGTACTTCACAGAAACGTATCGCGTTCGAAGGCACGCTCGCTAACCTCCAGACGAGCGGCAAGTACATCGCAGATCTGCTCTCCAGCGACGCAGATACAGACAATAACGAATCAGCTGCGCCTGTTTCGGAGAAAACGGAGCGCGTCGAAGCCAACGGCAATCAGAAGTTGGTGCTGGTGAAGGAGTCCCGCCGCGCGGACGAGAAGGAGCCGCAAGAAACAGAGGAGCTGTTGGCCCGGGGTAGCGCACATCTGTCCATGTACTGGCGGTACTTCAGCGCCGGTAGCTCGCGATTTGCGCTGTTTATGTGGCTACTGTTTACTGTCGCGGTTATTGCACTCGTTGCCATGTTCGATTACTGGATAGTAAGCTGGTGAGTGATAAGTCTGTAAGGAGTGAAATATTATTGTTCAGGTTAAGATATCTAAGATATGTATCTTCTTTATTATTCAACTGAATGACACAGTTCAAGTGCAATAATAATAATCGGACCTACCCAAAATCTCAATTAAGACTCTTTGGTAATGAAAACCTAATTAACTATTACAAAAATCTACATTCTCAGGACAAAGCAGGACGAAATAGTACGACTAGATTTCGTCGACAACAGCACGACGCCAATGAATGTCCAACTGAGAGGTCGGTCGCACCTCGAACAAGCGATGTACGCGTGCGGTGCTCTCGTCATTTCTTTGATCTGTGTCTGCGTTGTCAAGAACCTGCTGTACTACTTTGTGGTACTCAGCGCAAGTCGAAACATTCACAACGACATGTTCGCTTGCCTGATGCGCACACCTCTGCGATTCTTCGAAATCAATCCACCAGGTATATAAGTTAGGCTCCTCGTGATGATTTTAATGTAGATATAGGTACTACTTACTATCTGAAGTGTACCGAAATTGTTCAGGTTTAAAGATTGTAAATTTCGCAGAATCTCGAGAAAAATGTAATTTGAATTATTTATTATTTTTGCGACGGATATAGATTTGACAAGGATTTTTTAGAGATATCATTCTCGGTATAGATACGCACGTTGGTGACCAATAAAAAAAAATTAAATTAAACGTTTTATTTGCTTGCAATTATGGATTTTTATAAAGTAACTTATTACAGAACATCGCATGTATTGCATATCAGTATAATTTTGAATCATTTAATTTTGGATATTAATATTGACAACCTAAACTTAAAAAATTCCATTAAATTCATGTGATGATTATTTAGCTTTCGGAATTCCATCACAATGAAATTGTGATCCCCACGCGGTTTCTATATGCCGGTAGGCGTCCTACGTGACTGATCCTTATTCTTTAAAACGTAAATTTTATATGAAATATTTTTATAGCGTGTAAATTTATCGCAATTATAAATATACTTATAATTTATAGGTAGAATCCTAAATCGTTTTTCAAAGGACACCGGAACCGTGGACGACGCGCTACCGACTTTTCTGTTCGATGGAATCGAAGACTTCAGCCTCTCCATAGCATTGCTGATACCCGTGATAATGAGCAACTACTACAATGCAATACCGATAGCGATCTTCGCTTACGTCTTCCTAAAATTCAGCAAAACTTGCGTCGCCGTTGTTCAGACTGTCAGACGATTGGAAGGCAATGGTACCTAGAAAAAAAAGAAAAATAACGAAATCCAAATTTCTCTCTACCGCAATATCCTGTATCCTCCGCAGCGAAGAGCCCAGTACTCACGCTGACCACATCGTCGTTAGCGGGCCTTCTGACTATTCGTTCGTGCGACGCACGTCGACTTGTCGCGCGTACCTTCGATCAGCGTCAGGACGGCCACACTCGCCCGCACTTCCACTCGGTGATGCTCACCTCAGCTTTTTGCTTCTGGGTTGAGGCCCTGACTTACGTCCTCGTTGGCTTCATGGTCTTCGCTAGCCTGGCGCTACGCGCGCACAGCAACATCCACGCCAGTGATATAGGCCTCCTGCTATTGCAACTGGTCAGCGTCACAACGGTCATGCAGTGCATCGTCAGGAACAGCATCGAGGTATGTGTGCGTGCGTGAGACATGATTATTAGAAATATATTGGTATTTTCGAATTATTTAAAAACTGACCCATATATATATATTATAAGAATCGGTAACCCTTCTGTATCCATCGTTTCCAGGTCGTCAGCTACATGACAAGCGTCGAGCGGATGCTGCAGTTCATGGAGCTGGAACGCGAGGGCGACCACGAGAGCGCGCCGGGTCAGGGACCGCCGAAGGACTGGCCCGCCAAGGGCGAGATCAGGTTCGACGGACTGTGGCTGAGATACGCTGAGGACGATGAGCCCGTGCTGAGAAATCTCAACTTCACCGTCGACGCCAAGAGCAAGGTGAGAGCCAATTGAATTTTTATATAAGGTGGAAATATTAGAGTATCCGTTGGTTTTATTCTTAGCTGTGTTGTGATATGTTCTTATGCACTGTTCGTAACGAATCGGTATTAGAAAATGTCTTATTATATGGTGTTTTAGAGGAGCAATCGTGTAATAACAGATTACAATCTTTAAGCGTTTATTAGTGAATATTGAAAAATTGTGGGAAATATTTAGAAGGATTGTTAATATGAAGAATGTGGATGAAAATTCGTCCATGTATAAAAATGAGAAATATAAAAAAATCATTTTTTTTACATTTTGATTCTATAGATGCCGGACGATACGTTGATTATTCTACTTATTTTACGCTATTCTTCATTTTCTCTTCGTTTATCCTAAACTTCTGTATCCTTTTTTACATTTGCAAGCTCTATAAACAGTAACAGACATTTTTACTTGCTACCCATCTTTTTTTATATCTTTCAGTCTAAATAAAAATGTATAGATATCCAAATATCGTAACATATTGTCATACAAGTTAAATTTCATACATTTTTACATTTTCACAATTACTTGTATAATGTGAAAAAACTCCCAGCTTATGCTATACAATACGCTCCTTTTACACCAGTTACTTATATTTTCCATCACTAAAAAATAAAAAAAAAAGTAAAAGTATGCACCTCATATAAACATAATCTGGCACCAGGTGGGCGTCGTCGGTCGGACAGGCGCTGGCAAAACGTCCCTTATATCCGCCCTGTTTCGTCTCACTGACCATATCGACGGCCACTTGTACGTCGATGGCGTCGACACGATGAAGATCGGCCTCGACGACCTACGCAGCCGCATCTCAATAATCCCCCAGGAGCCGATTCTCTTCGGCGCGTCGTTGCGCGTCAACCTCGACCCGTACCACAAGCACGAGGACTCGCAGCTCTGGTCGGCGCTGCGCGACTGCGAGTTACAGGGACAATTCGACTCGCTCGATCGGCCCTGTAAGGATCTGAGTGTGGGTCAAAAGCAGCTATTGTGCCTCGCTCGGGCTATCGTTGAGAGGAACAGGATACTCGTCCTCGACGAGGCCACTGCCAATGTCGACCCGTCGACTGACGCGCTCATACAGAGGACGATCAGGGACAAGTTCAGGGAGTGCACCGTCGTCACTATTGCACATAGATTGAATACGATTATGGATAGCGATAAGGTGAGCGTCGGATGCGTATATACTGTAAGAATTATATAAAGGGTTCGTTACAAAAATACATTGGTTCTCGTTATTAATCGGCGGAGGGCGAACTCGCAGATTACGCGGAAAAATCGCTATGATGGTTATAATTATAAGTATATAAGGGTTTTGTTCATTTTTACCGAAAGTGACTCAATTTTAGTATAGCTTATATTATAGTAATTTTTTGCGTAATCATGTTGAGTTGAAGAAAATAATCAATTTTTAAGGGGATGTGAAAACCCAATTTTTTTATTATTAAATCACGATATTCAAAGCGTTCGTTTAGATAACTAACTTTTTTTGTAAAAGAGAACCTTATATTTTCATCATAACAAAAAAAAATGTTACACTTGAAAAATTAAAATATGTAGGGCCTGTTAATTTTTTAATTCTATAAAAAAAAATATAGTATGATAGCAATACGTTACGACGATTGTAAGAAATATCGTGGTTAAAGTTTTTACACTATTAACAACAATTTATAAATACTTTTAATAATATAGCATCACGTAATTCTCTGTAATAAATAAGCTATACCTGGACTAATTGCATTCTTTCACTGTTTTCGTATATCTTTGTCGGTTAAAAATCGCGCCTCGTGTATACGATCCACAATAATCATATCTTTCGCAGATACTGGTGATGGATCGGGGCGAGGTAATGGAGTACGGCCGACCGCATGAACTACTGCTGCAGCAGGGCGACAATAACGGCCACCTGGCGAGGATCGTCCGAGAGACAGGCGATGTCATGGAGCAGCGCCTCAAGCAAATTGCCGAGCAGGTATATTCGTTATTAAAGTTAATTAGGTGAAATTTCATACACGTATATATATTCTGTGTAACGAATAGGTGTGTTACTGGGGTTTTCAGGCGTTCGAGGAATGTCAAGTGGCTGAGGCAGATTCAATTGCCGATGATAAAAGAAAAAGTTGTAATTTGTAAATATTCTGTGAGGTTTTATAAGTGCATTGTTTTCTGCGAAAGACAGTATTCAATGGAAAGATATTATTGAAATATATTTCTATTTTATTTTAAATTATAAAGTATAGGTATTTATACTATTAAATAAAAAGATATACGAACGCGCGCGTTTTTGTTATTATTACACATGAATTTATATCATTTAAATTTAAATAATTGTCAAATGTTGATAACGCTTATAAGTACTAAAAATATTTTGTTTAAGCACGTACTTATTTAGGTGTTGTTTGAATATCACAAAACGTTTACAAATGATATAGGAAGTTGAAGATACAATTTTTCAAATTTTTAATCAATCTTTTTTTATTACATAACGTTATTTTAACGTTATAAAAAAAAGGAATTTATAAGTAATCGTTTAAAAATTTACGTACGTACATCGTATTATCATCAAGTAAAACACAAAAAACATTTTATTACACATGTATCATGCATACATCTTATATTAATGGCACAGTAATCAATAAATTAATGAAGAAAAATATTAATTACGTTGAACTCGACGAAAGAAAAGCGCTCAAAATATTATTTTCTAATGTTAATTTTATTCAAATATGATACTTGCAGTAGATACTTCAGGATAATAAAAAAAAATAATAATTTTGGTATGACGCTTTGAACAATTACTTTATTTATTTTTCCAGTAAATGTCAAATTAATAGCTACAATTAATCTGTTTTTAATAAATACATTCATTTTCACTTACAAACGAACTTTCACGTCACTTTAATTATTATTATCAAAACAGTACGTCCGAATACAAGCTCGTTTTATTTTTTATCCAATCGACGTAGCTAGAAACTCTCGTGTGCACATCTGGCCTCCCTGAATAGTAGCATGGGCTACCGAAAGATACTATGCCTATGAGTAAGCCTTTTGCAACCACTGGTCCTCCCGAATCTCCCTGCAACATTTATAAATAACAATATCGTATACTGTAATGAAGTACTAGAAAAATGATGAAAGTAGATACGTTACGTAACAAGCTCTTTTTCCCTTTTCAGCTAAGGTGCATAGGTGCGTGTCTATTATCGAATTTCTCTGATGGTAGTATATTTTGCAATTTTCTAATTTGACGACTCGAACCCACAGGAATTGCAGAACTTTCGGTTCGTGGCGCTGAAAATAAGTACGCGGATAAAATACTGGTTGAAAGTTAAGTGCGCAAGGGTTGATTCTAGCACGAATGAGGTTTGTCGCCCGAGCGAATCGCGGGTCACAATCACACGAGTGTAGCACTTTACGCACACTGAATCCCAAATTACTTTTCATACGTGAGGGACAGACTCGACATTTCATGCAATTTTCTGTGGGAAACAGTAAAAATTATCACATTTGTATTAGTTTAAAATTTAGATAATAAAGTAAAATGACGAGTCTGACCCCATGCGTACAAAAATATCATAGTTTTTATCGGCATATGATATATAAATGAAAAATAACAAATTATATTCTGGGATACTACATGAATTACTTTACGAGGAAATTGTCTGCGAAACATATGAATTAAAATTTCAAATAGTTATGCTCATCAACAAATACTTAATGAAAATTCTTCAAGTATTACAAAGACGTTAATTCTTGCAACCCTCGTAAACTTACGCCTTCACTAGCAGATTTTATATATCCCAAACCAGACATAGTGGCCAAAAGATCTTCGAAATTATCTGCACTGTCCTTAGGCAATCTGATTGGTTGTACTTTCCAGCTAAATTGTATGTCACTTTTTACTCGTATGAGAGCGATATCGTCGATAATCGCCGATCTGCTGTAGGACTTGATTAAATCGATGAAAACATTTTATTGTTAGAGAAAATGTGAAAATTCAATGACTTACGTAATGTTCGTGATTTATAATTTTTTCTATAGAATACAGTTGTCCTTTGAAAATGTTGTTTTTACTCGATCCGACTCTAATAAAGAAGAATGGAAATAATCTGGAACTTTATGAAAAATCAATTTTATGTATCGTATATCACATAAATTTACCCTTGTTTTGTTTATGCTATCGCATTAGCTATTATTTAATCAAACAGACGAACAAAGTACTATATTCAAATCAATATACAAACTAAACAACACTTGTGTATTAATTATGCATAATTTTTAAATATGTTTACTTTTATTTTATACGTATACCAAGTAATATCAATTTATGCGTAATGGGCTAAAAAAAAATAACTAAATGAGTACAATCAATTTTCCGGTCCCAATTACCGTTGGAAGCAGTGCGCCGCGCTGAGAAGCCAGCGCTTGTGAACGATCGACGCTCCGCAAAGATTTTTCAATAAGCCGTACGTTATGGCCGCATAATACGGAATCTGCCCGTCTATGGCGTCTTGACCGTTGATGATCCGCCGCTGTGCCGCTTGCAAGATATATAAAGTTTAGTTTTTATCTCTGATGAAATTTATGCTCATTCTGGTTAAAATGTGGTTGATTTTAATTTGATTTTATAAATTTTAGTAGGAAATTATTCGAACTTAATGGGATTTTGGAAGGTATATTAATGGTGTCGACTGAAAGTATTGAAAGGAATTTTAAAGATGCTTACCGCATGCAGCAATAGTTAAATAAAACAACAGTAATAGCACAAATGGTTTCATAATGTTGAAAATAATTCTTCGTATATGCGATATTTCTTGTTTTTTTTCGACCTTTTAAAGCATATGTCAATAGTGAGTTTATCGGGAAAATCGCTATTTTAGATATTGTAAATATATAGTGAACTATTTTGACAGGTTTATATTCTTCTTCAAGATTATATAGTCACGAAAAATTGTTATAAATCAAATTTATCTACTTGTCTATTTTTAACTAACATAAGTGCGTATATTTTTGTCGTACGAATAATGAAATATGAAAATAATTTTTATTTTTTATTTTTTTTAAAGTTCATTATTTAAAAAAAAAAGTAAAATTTTAAATTAAATAAGAATCAAATGACGAAATCGGACTCGGTAATTATAAATAATATTAATTTAACTATTTTATAGACTTTTTTTTCTAAATAAATTAAAATTACATTGCTTCAAACTGTTACGTGTGGATACTGCACAACATGACGAGGCAGCAATCGGGTTGCATCAAGCAACATGAAGACGACTCGAGGAAAGATGCGCACCAGCTTCGGTAGCTCAGTGGTCAGAGCACTCGTCGCGAAAACGAAAAGTCCGGGGTTCAAGTCTAGTACAGTTCCAAATCAGTAATAGAAATAGAATCCTTTTGAAAAAAAATTAGTTCTAGTGGTATATATGGCAGATTACATAGGTCTTAATGGTTCTCAGTAAATAAATACTAGTAGGATTTTTACCATCTCTGTAATACCTGTTTGCATAATTATAATACCTCGATCTATACTTTATACCCGAGCACTGCAAACAAACTTGCCTTCTTCTTCTGCATAGTACTCTGATCTAACCGTGAACTAAAATCGATTTTCGTAGATTTGCATTCAAGAACAGAAGGGTTTGGGAAGGCCGAAAGAAAAAATAAACAGTCAGAACAGGACAGCTGGACCATCAAACTCATTCCTTTCTCATAAACGGTAAGAAATTTAACGCATTGACTATGAACATTTACAATAACTATTTAACGAAATTAGCTGGTAATTATACAAGCATCAAAAGATGAAAGACAGGTATCATCAGGTCTGTACCTCACGCTCGTGGCTTATACCTGTCTTCGATCGCCGCCGAAAATCAACGGGGGCGTGGTACCTATTTGACGATTACACGATTTGTTCCACCCACGGGTACAATAAAAATTGGATTAGTTATTGATGCGCTGATAACGATAGTATCAACTGCGCTTCGAAAAGCGACTCACACGGATAGTTATTTTAGGCGTGAGTGGAAGAATAGTTTACGACCAATAGATCATTTAGTACCTCGAACTGCTGAAATGGGACTTTATTTTCAGTATACCTGTGCTGACAGAAAGTAACGTATCTACCTACTCAGCCATCATGTAATCCTAGTCAATGTTTCTACAAAGTTACAGAAATTAGAGTTCGATATAATACGTGATGAAAATACGTATACTTTTTGCATGAGTGATTTTATTGAGATACATCTGGCAAGTGAACGATAATACTGATGTTGTGCACTGTTACTAATTTGATAGTTGGAAGTCACGCGTTACAATCACAGGATTAGGTTCAGCAAATGTTAACAATTAAATAAATAACATAAATGATTTCATAAAGATGTTAATTTATTTTCCATTTTAAATTTTTTAATACAGATTTGTTGATCGCTTAAAAAATTTTGTTGTTTTTCTGGTTGTCGAACTAGCAAGCGCCACCGTGGACAAACTGGTATTCTGTTTTGAATAAAGTATCGTATCAAGTAATAGTTTTTTTAATGAGCTATGCACTCACAAAAAGAGCTTCTATAGGTGACAGAGGAAATTTTCTTATTATAGGCCCAAGTGGAAAATCCGTTTCATATAAAATGAATCTTCTACAAGAGGAATGCATTTGACTATAAAATTTACATAATTTCTTTAAAGTTTACAGTCACATGAATTCCTCTTATAGAAGATTCATTTTATATGAACGGACTTGGGCCTATAATAAGAAGATTTCTTGTATAACCTGGAAATTACTTTTGTAAGTGTGAAAATATTAGAAATACGTACGTCCGCCTCGGCTGTTTTCAGCGTTCATTGCTCCTACGCTGGCGAAATTTTGTGGTCCGCCACTTCTCAAATCTCTGGCGCAAATCGTGGCACTAGTGGTTCCAACCAGCAGCGCAATAAGAGCGAGGAAGAGGCACAAGAATTTCATTTCGTCTTGTTGATGATGTTGCACTGACTGAGTAAAACTGATGCCGATTCTTCAGTTTGCTGGCTTAAATAGTCTGTGTTACCGGTGTTGGAGACACTATACGGCGCAGTAGCATATTTTTAGAACGAGGAAAGATAATTTCTCCGAAAATGAATTTCTCTTATTTGTTTGATAGTAAATCGCAATTTGATAACATTTGACCTTACCCGTAATGCTACGTGTATACAAAGAAGAGAAAGAGGAAAGTTTGTTGTGGTAAGAAATATCACTTTATTTTTTATCAGTGGGAAAATCCGAAATACATTTATTTATTTATTTATTTATTTATCCAGATTAATAAACATGTGCGTCATTCTATAGATGTAGGCATAGCTACCTGTTCAGAGACTGGAGGAATACATTTGAATACAGTTTTGAATTATATTAATAGTACATTGTGTAACAAGGGGGAAAAGTCGCTTTTGATTCCCGCGGGTGGGTTCACTGCCCGAGCGAGCGAAGCGACACGAGGTTTTTCTTCTTTATTATAGCATATATAATAAAGATCCGCCGCTGTACAGCGTTCATCGAGCGGACTACTTTTTTTAGAGCAACTTGTTACTTTTTAAGAAAATGTCAAAAAAAGCCCTTCTGTTTAAACCTCAGCCATTTAGGCCAGGACTGATCTACTCAAAGTTTCCAAAAAGAAAGTAAAACTACAGAGAAAGAGCTTCAATTTCCTTTTTTGAAAATTAAAAAATGTTGATGCTCTCAAAGTCGCGACGCGGCCGATTCCTGCGATTTGTACATTTTTCTGCCTTTTCGACGATCAACTTCAAACTCTTGTAACTTTTGAAGGAATCAACATTTTTTAATTTTCAAAAAAGGAAATTGAAGCTCTTTCTCTGTAGTTTTACTTTCTTTTTGGAAACTTTGAGTAGATCAGTCCTGGGCTAAATGGCTGAGGTTTAAACAGAAGGGCTTTTTTTGACATTTTCTTAAAAAGTAACAAGTTGCTCTAAAAAAAGTAGTCCACTCGATGAACGCTGTACAGCGGCGGATCTTCATTCTATATGCTATATAATGAAGAAGAAAAACCTTGTCCCGAAGGTGTGCTCGAAAAAAATTGTTCAAATCGTGATTTCGGGTTTTGTCGCCACTTTCGTGAGAATTGCACATATACGGGCGTCCGTTACTTATCAATCTATTGGCCGCTCTCGTCTATATATACCTTGTACCTATTATCATATCAAGATGATGCTCGAAAACAACTCTATTCCCTTCCAGTCCAAGTCCAAACTTTTTTCGTTTCATTCGATAATCGGCTTGAGCGTAGCAGCATATTAGCAATTGCACAAACTGTTGGGGTAGATAAGCAAAAAGCTGCTACAGTCATGCCGACGCAACGGAATGGAAGACTTTCGAATGACAGAGGACGGAGTTTCATTGGTGCTCCGGTTGCATATATGAGGAATTCTAGAGATTATATATCTTACACACCTCTGTTATGATCTTTTTTTTTCGTTCTTTAGGTCATACAATAGACGGGATTGGTTGAAAAAAAAAATCCTTTTTTTTTAATGGAAATTCAACATGGGAAAAAATAGAGGAAAATTCGTCACTATAATAATTAGCCAATAGTAAGCTTTTAAAGTGGCCAACGAATATTTCACAAAAAAGAAAAGAGTTAAAATCGGTCCGGTCGGTTCTGTGCAAAGTCACGCGCATTTGAAAATCGCGAAAAATAAACAAAACTGAGCGATTTTGTCCAAATCCCACGTAATTCTTAAAATTTTAATACAATTTTTCGTTTTATTGCGCGATTTTCTAATTCTATTTTATCTATTTTTTTCTCTCTAATCAATTATAGAGAAAACAATAATAGAACATTAGATAGGCCATCTAAGCCCAATATTGTGCTAGATTTGGACAAAGTATAGCACAAAATATAAAAATCCATCGAAATGTAAGAGTGATAAGTTTGACTAGACTACACTCAGAAAAATGATCCTCCTGTATCAGGATGAATTTCCTCCTGGGAAAAAACTCCTGCAGTGAAAAGACATTCCCCCTGCAGGGGAATGAAACAATATTTCGGCAGAAACCACGTCTTCACGAACCAGGATGCGAATCCTCCTGCACGAAGAGAATTTTATGTTTGCATGCAAGAATATCGTGCGTCAGTAATGGAGGAATGATGTTTTGGGCCTT
>JAPYZO010002635.1:0-31386 GCA_030522905.1 Torymus flavipes | reverse complement strand
CATTAATTAATAACATTCATAACAGCTGATTTGCAACAGACTTTGCGTACAATTTCCCCGTTAACCCACGCAACCTAATTTATCGATTCAGTCATCCACCGATCCATCAATTCGCCACGCGATTTATTGTCCAAATCTATACCCAACCCATTCAAACAAATTGCTGCTCATCAAATGGCCTCCTCCAAAAACTATCCGTTCCCCGTAAAGAACGCGCCGCGGCACCAGTGAATTAAGGAGACGACTTTAAGGCGAGGCGGACGCAGAGCGTTTGATATAAACTTGCGCGATTAATCTCCTCGCAGTGCGCCTCGTGTTGGTGCGTAATATACGCACACCGACACGACTAAGCGCGCGAGCGTGTGCGTCGCTGGCCATAAATTACGCTGTAAGGAGGCCCGGGCTGTAATTAATATACTGCATGTATATAGGAGAGGAACGTGCCTGCCGTTGTCTCCTGGAAATCGATGCGATGACGCCAGCCCGTGCGCGCATAGAGACACCAATCGTACACGCGACGATGGCCCGATTGCTCCGCGGTTATCGATGGCTTCTCAATTGCCGCCGCGCTTTCCGTGGGATGTTAAATGAATCAATCGAGGGTATGGTGCAGGTAAGAGTTTCTCGACGTATCAATAAAATTTTAGGTAATCCGGGGATTATGAGAATGGGGAGTGAATCATGGTTGTCTAAAAGTTCTTGCTTTTGAACATTGAAGATGCAGTTGTCGTGTGAAATAAATAATTTTTTTAAATTATAACTTTAATGTGGAAATTTCAATTTCATTCGATGTTGGCAGTTTGATAGTTATTCAGTTGTTATCAATTATTGTATATGGATTTATTCTTTAAAGGTTAAGCGTAATAGAAGCTTTACTCAATTTATCAATTGCGATATAACCCTTTCGTAAGTATGATTTAACCCTTTATATATAAATTAAGAATAAAATTTCGAGAATACTCGTATAGAATTTTTTTATCGATTCAGTCTTATAACTGATATAACGTTGCTATAAAGATGGCCCAATAAAATAAAAACAAGAAATTTTAAAGAGGAAAGTAGTAATTCGTAATATTTCTTTTATAGTATCAATTCATACTGTTTTATTGCCAACCATATTGCTAATCACTTTCTAAGCAGAAAAATGGCTAAACATTCGATCTCGTTGTATTTCTACTTGATAATTTTTATGTTACTCAACAATAAGTTTTTGATTGATTTATTTAATATTTAAAGATAAGATAATAATATCTTGCATATCAATTTATAGTAAAATTATTTACCCCGTAGCAATTGAGTCAACTAAGGTATTGTATTTCGTTGATTTTTACATTCAAATATATAATGATATTAATAACGCATCAAGTCTTGTTCCACGAATTATATGAAGCAGGCACGCGTAAGGTGCAGAAATACGTAGAGAAAAAAGATAGAAAATGATGAATATAGAAACTAAATGGCGTAGAAAACTTAAGTTTGCTCTTAGCTTATAACAGAACTTATATTTACAAAACAACGGTTTTGTTAATTAATAATTTATAATTAATGATAATAATAATGTTTATACTTGCAACTCGTAAATGTAAATATCCGAGAAATTAAAATCATAATTTCATCATGTTTTATATATAACATTTTAATCGCGTTCACGGGTAAAGAATTGTAATATAAACAAATAAATCATAAAATATCCATATCGCCACTATACGTTTCAAATAATATTATACAATCCGATACATTGCAAAACTCAGCCTACCAAAGCACAAACAAATTTAACGACCCTTTATTAAACGACGCGTATACATACATATATATTCTACGTGCTTTTAACACGCTATAATGTACGTTTCATAAGAATACACATAACGGCCCACGCGCGCATTACCCGTATATGTATGCGTCTCGTAAACAATATTAAACACTTACAAGCTTGCGAAAATCAGTGTGGGAAAGGCTCGTACATAACTCCTACACCTCCTCCAAGCCATCCACACACATGGTCATATCCCAAATCCAATCAGTCAACAAACGAATCGACGCGCCGCACATATATAAGAATAAAAGCACACATATATATACGTATATAGATATATATGCTCGCGCGTGTGCTCCATTCATAACTCGGAGCGATGTATAGCTACCCAGTCTCGCGCGTTCTCTCCCCTTCTATCCCGGGCGTTAAAAGGCAAATCCCCGGCTAAGCTCCCCTCATCCATAAGGGGAAAACTCGCGAGAGAGAGAGAGCTGTTCGTACATTTGTAGTACGGCAGAGTCCTTCGGCGAAAAGTGCAAGTGCGAGCTATAGGGGATTCTCGCCGGTGTAGTTTCGCCGTCGGTGAGCGCGCTCTGTTGCATTTTTGAGGAACTCGGGGAGGGACTGGCCGTCGCCGCGGCGCCCCTGCCGCCGCCGCATCAACCCCCGAGAGGACGGCAACCGCCTTCGCACCTCTGTAAAGTAGGGTGGTTTTCGAGCGAGTTCGCGTGATGTAGCTTGTAGTAAGAATTGTTGTTGCAAAGAATGGAAGTATACATATTTTAAGGCGTTGAAAATATTTTTTTTATGAATACATGGATAAAAAACGTTCATAGATAGCTGAAAATGTATTGTTATTTTTATGTAGATACAGAACAAATTTAATGTAGTAAAACGTATATATTCCACTTGATTGGTTTATTATAGCCTTTGTGATTCGACAGACATATTTATAAAGTTATTCTATGGTTCAATAATTTTTTGATATGTTTGATGTATAACAATGCTTCGTAAATGTAAAGCAAATAATCATGCAGATACAAAAGTTCACAGATTGTATAATTATTATCTTATCATCTATTACCTTAAACAGAAGTCATTATTATTCAGTTGTCTACTCGAAAATATGTCTCTATGATCTGTCTTCAAAAAGAATTTTATAAAAGTTATTTTTTAGTGACTAATACTTCGAGTGCATTTTGAGAACAAGAAAAACGCATTTATTTTACGGGAAATAATTCTCCGAGAATTATTTGTGAGAAAATATGTAAGGTAGCTTTGACAGCTGTGATAATGCAGTACATTTTTTCATAATTTTAAATAAGCATCCGTATTCATTTTCTTATCTCTATTTTAAATGGAGATTAATTTATATGCATTAATTCATAAGGGTTGATTGAAAAAGACAACACAGTAGAAAGTATGATTTTATTTATTAATATTCAATATTCTTAGAGTTACATCGCATTGTTCCAAAGAAAGCTTTTTGCGATATATCATACGTAAATCTTTTATTCATACAAATAATTCATTTCAATACACAAAACACTACTTCGAATCGCACTCTCTCTCTCTCTCTCTCTCTCTCTCTCTCTATCTCTCTCTCTCTCTGTCTTACCTTTATACACTTGCTGCTGCTTACACACCCACACACACACACACACGCACACACTCTCCCTCTCTCTCTCTCTCTCTCTCTCTCTCTCTCTCTCTCTCTCTCTCTCTCTCTCTCTCTTCTCCTCTATTCCCTTACACACGCACACACAGGCCGGCCTACTCCCCGAATACAAAAATACGCGAGCAGAATTGCCGTGGCTTCCACCCCTGCGCGCGCGCATGAGCCGATCTCCTCCGCTCTCGTACGAGCGTCACGCTCTCTCTAGTTCCCCCTCCACTTTCTCCCCAGTGAAGAGGGAGAGCAATCCGCGGGGTGGGGGAAAATCGCGCCTCCCCTCCCCTCATGCTACTTCTTCCCACCCGAGCTTTCCTGTATAAGAAGCTTACGTGCGATAGATAGAGCGAGCGAGAGAAAGGGAGAGAGCGCGGCGCAAAGTTCCCTCTCCCCCACCCCTGGGAGCGCGGTGAGCCGTAATAGGCGTTGCTACCTCTCTCCGTCTCGCTCGCTCTACCTTGACACGGCGAGAGTACGTTCAACCATCGAATCGCGTGCTGCCACCTGAATGCCGGATTTGGCCGTTCGCTCTTTCTCCTACTATCTCTCTCGCTCTCGACCTTGCCCCGCGACAACGACGGCAGCTGCTGTCGACCGTTCGTCGTTTTTTCTACTTTGTTTTTTAGCAATAGATTTTTTCTTTGCTTTTAGCCGAAGAGTGGAGAGTAGCCCAGCGACCGGTGCCGTGGAGAAAGAAATTTATTGAATGAAATCAATTGGCAGTAGTACGGATAAGGCGCAGGATTTTCAGTATGAGAATGTTCGATACGTCATGGAGGTTTAAGATTATTGAATTGAAGAGGTGTACAGGGAAGTTGAGGACTACGTATGATATTGATAATTAATAACATGAATAATGAGCTTTGTTCGGATTTGGGAAACAAATCGAGAAAACAGTGTGGCAATTAAGCAAGTAAGTTTGACGCCTTATTATATTTATCTACATAAATTTGTTTTATTGAGCCTATTTCATTTTTTGCAATAGTTCTAAGCGTCATAATTTACTGAAGCAATGGTCGACGTTGTAAAATATAATCTTACATTTGAATCTAAAGACCAAAAATTGATTAGCGTTTATTTGATATTTCTTCTATAGTACTCACAAAGGATGCATGTTAAAAGGTAGATTGTTATATTACATAAATATTAAATGTATGACGTTCTTAAATAATATATCTATATGTTGAAATGATACGAATATATTTGGCATATGCTGTTGAGTAGAATATAAAAATTTCGATAGGATTAATGACGTTAGTTAAATATTGCAAAAGTAAACCTAATTACTTTGGTCATTTATACTATCAAAGTTATTTTAAGTTTAATGGTACGATATAATATATTATCATTTTATATATTTCAGTTCTCAATAAAATTTTATTAATAAAAACAATGAATCCTGTCAAAATTTATTAATAACGTTTACATTTTTACACCACACGTTATTTAGCACTTTAACTGATCATTTTTTATTTCTCGTTATCTACAAGTAATTTATTTTACTATTGTATTGCGTAACTGTACCTAATCAACTTACCTTTTACTTTAAAAGCTAAATAGTCACCTTCTATGTTTAACTGCCATTATACTTGTTAACGCATTTTTCATACTTCTTTGCGTTTTTAACTCAAAAGGTTTGTTACTGTACTATTAACGTTGAAAAGTAACGATTAATTATATCGCTGGTATAATAATTTACAACTAATGGATATATATTTACCTAATCGACTTAGTTTTCCTTCACATCGTTTTATCGCATATTTGTGTATTTGTCTCGTTACATCATAACCAGTTTGTCTTCAAACATTCATTGAACTGTTATGACAGTTTTATGAATTTACAATAATATTTAAATTGTAAATACTATTTACGTTAATATTTGAAATAATATTCTACAATAAACATTGCAAATAAAAGAATTTCATTGATACGGCAGTTACTTATAACCAACAAAAGCAATGTCATGTTCTTGTGACGCTCTTGCGACGGCACCTAACACACACGAAAAAATTATAAGATTTAAAGTCTTATTGTTTTAAACCCAACGACAAAATTAAAAATCGCTTTATCAATATAACAAAAATAACATATTTATTTAGATTGCATTGAGTAAAACTACTTTTAAAATATTTCTATCATACGCGAGTTTAAACTCATAAAAGTTACTATTATACTCAATATTTGAGTAATAACTGGAAAAAATGCTAGGTATACTCTAATTTGTTAAAAATTTTACAGATTTTGAAAAATTATTTTCAAAGTTTGAGAAAAATCAACACTAAATGTTACGATTAAAAATAGTAAACCCGAATGAAGTTAATAATTAGAAGAGAGATTTTTTACTTACGTTTTTAAATCACAAACTCACGATTATTTAAAACTAGAATTACAATTAACAACGAAATTATTAATGATATTATTTAACTCGTAAATATGGCAATAAAACTATAAGACTTACATAATCTTTTTTTTCGCAATACGTTTTTTACGCGCACTTTTTTTCTAAAATCCACACAACTTTGCACTCATCCCGCCGTAATACATGGGAAGCCCCTCTCCATCTCGCGCCCCTAACAATCATTGTGTCGAACCACAATGTTAACAAATTCAACACTAACAATTCACATATCCCACCCTCACCCCTAATATGTCTACCCCTAAATATCTATCTATGATCCTTGGTTCTTCTCTTCCTAATCGACAGAGTCCTCGTCCAGTGGCAGAGACTGCTATCGCGCAATAGCCAGCAACAGCAGCTGCTCTTCGCAGGGCAGGAAAGAAGGAACGAGTCAGTCCAAGCGGCGGCGCAGCAGTGGTAAGCAGCGCGCGCGAGTCACTCGCTCTCTTTTCCGCGGTGGGGAGCGAGCGAGACGAAGCGCTCGCGCGCGCACCTCGAGCGGGGGTGGGGGATGGGTGGAGGTGGGCGGGGCGAGTCCGCCCACCGGGCGCGCGGAGGGGAAAAAAGTGCGGCGCGCGCTATCCAACGAGTGGTGACTTTTCTCCCGGGGGTGGGAGCTAGTTCGAAAGAAGTGGGGGGAGGGGGCGCTACCGCCTCCTCGATTTTTATATAAGACTCTGCCTCTATCTCTCTCGTTCGCTCTTTTGGTTTTTCCTTCCCCTCTTTTGCTTTTTGGGTTCATCTCTGTCGCGCGAGGAAAGCTTGGTGAATTTTCCGTCAGCGCTCTGCTCTCGGGGCAAGTGTAATTTTTAGTGCTTGAGGGCGCTTAATCTAAATGAATTTCTCTGTCGTTTCATAAATCGTTCATTTGTTTTACTAGAAAGAGAATTCTAGTAATATTCTGCTACATTGTTGTGTGAAAAATTAATATTGAATTTAAATTTTTATATCACTATGATATTATTTAACGAGAAACTGTAATAATTGTTTAAATTATTATACCTAAATGTAATAACGTGGAGATTCGCGTAGGTTGATTTAATTCAGTATAAGCTTCAACATACATTCTCACGGACACTTACTACCACGTCAGTGCTTACAGTAGCGTACGCTTTATGCTTGTCTCCGGTGTTCGCACACATGTAGCCTCGTATGTACATCCTTGCACACCTATACCAAACCACTTAAGTCGACGTGTCCGTGCGAGCTTCGCTTGCACACATACTCATGCACGAAAGCGGGACAGAGACAGTGTGATGCGGAGGGAGAGAGACGAAGCGAAAAAATGTGCAGTAACGAAAGCGCTAGAGACGTATATACACTTGGCGCGACTCGTGTCCCGCTCACTTTTGGCGCCCGACCCCCCTCCGCCAACTTTTCCTGCGCGTGCATTGCGAGCGATGAGGGGGCCGGCGCCCGGTTCTCGTTCCCTTGGCGCGCGCTCCTCCTTCCCGGCCCGTCCCCCAAACCGCCCCCTTTTCTCAGCGGGGCGCCCAGCGCTTTATTCGTTTGCGAGCGCGACAAACGCCACACCGTCGAAAAGAGAGAAAAAAGCCACTCGGTCGATCTGTACGCGCTTATGATACTTGTGTAGACTGCGCCAGCGACTCGCTCGCGCCCACCCGTGCGTTTTGCTGCCCTCTGAGCGGGATTTGGAGGAAGTGTCGAGGTAGAGGTGCACCGGGAAGAGGGTGCAAAGTTTCTTGACGTGTTTTCACACGATTCGTTTAGATGTCTGGGGTAACTTCTGAAGTGGTAGGAAAGTTATGATAGTTAATAAATCTGTCTTCATGGAATTTTATCAGTAAAAAGTTACTAGATGATTTAATTGTTGAAATTTTTTAATTTCATTCCAAAGTTTTCAGTTTTTAATTCCATTATAGTGATGTACGATGTTTAATACTAGATTATTTAATTTTAAATACATAATGGCTTATAGCGCGTAATGATTGTAATTCAGTTTTTTTGAAAGTATGATTACCATTGACAAATTATATTTGGCGCCCAATGTGGATATTGAAATAAGAATATGAAAACATGAAATATTTGGCTGTTTTCGCATCTATTGATATCAACATTATTAGTACTAGGAATTACATAGGCTGCAGGGCATTTTTTGTTTTCAGGTTGGGCGCCAAATATTATAAATATAATTTTATCAGTCACTTAATAATTAATGTAACACAATAACATAATTATCATATTGTCTCGTATTAGTCGTATTAACAGATATGAAGTCAAGTTGAAGAGGACCCACTGCAATAATATTTTGACTTTTAATTTATATATTATAAAATTGTCAAAAGTCAAACTGACAGAATGAATCTTTGTTCCCGATTATATTTGGTTTTATGTTTACGCAAAAGTATTTGGACTAATATTTTCTGGAAATATTTTGCACGTTTATTGTCTAGAACATATTAAATTAGATTAGCACATTTTAAAAATTAAAATGTAATAAAACAAAATGTGACGAATATAATTCGTTTAATCATTTTATAATAAAGGTAGCATAATATTTATATGCGAAAATTCCTAATATCTTGTAATACTGCAATAATTCTCATTTTTACTTGAAAGTACTTCGAAGTTTTTTAAAGGCAAAGACAAAAATAATGCGATATAAAAATACGCGTAAAACATACTATGAAAAATTCACATTAACAATAATGATCTACTTGAATTTCTGTTAGTGTCGAGTACAAAGTATTGTATAAGTACTAGAATGGTGTGGCTAAAACAATTCGAAACTAAAAACATACTGGTAAAAAATATTTTAAATTTATGATATTACGTTAATCCGAATATTGCAAAAAAACTATTCATTAGAAGCTATCAATTATGTAGTGAATATATTTGTTTTTCTGAAGCACTTCCAATATAATTTGATTACTGAAAGTAAATTTAAGAGTGTGAATGAAGTATTTGATAATTCTAGAAACAGAAAATTTTGGCGCCCGTTCATGGTTACTCGGTATTTTACAATATCAAAAAAGCACTACGCAAGTGAAAAAAACCACAGTAGTATCGTAAAAAGAAAACGAATAAAAGTTCTATAAAAATGTTCAATTCAAATGATGGAGTCTAAAAACCAGCGTAGGCATTAATGTAAAAGTATCTCGAGGGTCGAGAAAATGCAACGGCTTCTTGCTCGCCGTGTACTTTACAGAGTCACGTCAAAGTATAGAGGAGCCTGGTAGAAGAGACAGTAGCACGGCACAGGTCAGGGGAGTTTCAAGGGGGGAGGGGGCGTGCGACGAAAGGAGGGAGTACGGGGTAGGGGAGCACGAAAAAGAAAGAACATGCGGTTATGTAGAAGAAAGTGCTGAACACAGGAGAGAAAGAGACGGAGGTGGCTAGCGTGCGCGCGCTGTACTAGCAGGAGTAGAAGTAGGGGTGGGCGAAGAAGGAAGAGGGTGAGGAGGGTGAGAGAAAGGAGAGAGGGAGGCACTGAACAAACTACCGGCGAAGAAGTCAGCGATGCAAGTAAAGCAGCACGGCACAGCGCCGGCGCCGCCGTCGGCTAAACTTCGGGATCTATCGAACTAAAATTGTCGTGTAGTTTTCTCCCCCTGCCTCGCCTCGTGCGCGCTCAGTCAGCCCCAGAGCGATAATGTGCTCCGCGCATCCGACGAGGATCGAACTACGTTGAACGACGAGGAGCGCGACAGAGACGACGAACGACGAATTCTCCCTCCCTCGTCCCCACCCCGCAAATGTGTGCACGCTTTTGCCCCACCGCTCGGCTATAGGGAAAAGCTTGAAGAAACTCGCATGCAGTGGGGGCATGCCAGTGCGGTAAGAAAAAGGCAGCGGGGGTGGGGATGCGCGAAAACTCGCTTTCCAACGAAGAGAAAGAGAGAAGGCACGACCAAGAGCGCGACAGAGATACAAGCTCTCGCGTATTTTATTATCGCGTTTGCCGGTGCTAACCGCCTCGTTCACTCTGCGCGCGCGATATATCCGCTGCTGCCGCGGAGGAGAAGCCGCTACGACGACTACGACGACAACGACGAGAGGTAGCGCACGGCAGTATAGGTAGCCCGACAGAGAGAAAGAATGAAAGAGAGGTGGCGCCCAACGCTCCCCCTCCACGCCCCCATGTGGACCCTCCCACTCGGGCGCAAGAGAGCGCTCGTGCGGAGTGGGGAGAGCGGCAGAGCAAGAGTACAACAAACCGCCTCGCAAAAATCGGCCCCTTTTCCCGGGAAGGAAAAGAACTACGGCGACAATTGCCACCACCACCATCGGTCGACGAAGATGGATAGATCCGTTCTTCCTTTTCTCTATCTATCTCTCTCTCTCTCTCTCTCTCTCTCTCTCTCTCTCTCTCTCTCTCTCTCATATATATATATATATATTTTGGCTCTACAATCTACTCTCCTTCTCTTGCTCACATATACTATACATACACTAAACCACGCTACCTCCGATCTGCCGGCTCGTTCAGCGACTATCAACGGTCATTGTTCGTACACTGTGTGCAACTTGCGTGTGCACTGTGCACTCTCGAAGAGCGGGATAGCGAGAGAGCGCATACACGTACGTGACGGGAATTGTACGGTCGCGCGTGGGCATACGGGTACGAAGCAGGAGGGGAGGGGAGGGGGGAGAGAAAGAGATAGACAGAGATAGCGAAAGAGGAGGAAGGAAGACCGGTGGAACATACCGCGGCTCGACACAGCACAGCAGCAGCAGCGGTCGAGCGATTACCCGCCGTGTGCCGCCCCTCGGCACGTTCAGAAAAAAAGGAGAGAGAGCGAGCGCGCAATTCTCTAGGGGTGGGGAGGGAGTAGTAGTAGTCAGCAGCAACGCGCGCGCGAAGTCGCGCTCTCTTCTCTCTCTCTTTCTCGCACTCCCGCGGGGGCTTAGGCGGGCGCAGGAAAGAAAGGGACGGAGAGCTGTGTATAGCTGCTACTGGACAGAGAAAGAGCATGAGAGAGAGAGAGAGAGAGAGAGAGAGAGAGAGAGAGGGAAAAGGAGCGCGAGACTGCCACCGCGTTACACGCTGCCGCGCCACGGTCGAGAATCGAGCTTCCACGCCAGTTTGTACTTGGCGCCCAACACTGAGAGTCTCATCTATCTCTCTCTCGCTGTTGTGTGCAAATCGTGTCGTGCACCCATAGCGCGCGTGTGTGCGTCTCTTATCGATGCGCGTGTACGCGCTTGCAGTAGTACTGGCTGGAGTACGATACGGCCACCAACTCCCGAAATCTTCGCATGCGCTGGCTGACCCGACGTACAACGTCTTCTGCTCTGGCAGCCGCACACGTGTCCGACGTCACCCACCACCACCCCGTTCCCATTGACTGTTACTACTAATCACATAGGGTGCGTTCACACGGGGTGCTCTGTTGAAAATCTAGCGCCTAAACCACATAGAAGAAGTGGAGGAAGACCTATCGTCTCGTACGTGTATTTCACTGTAGGTACGAGCGAGAAGAGGACGGAAAGCGAAGAACGAAGCAAAGCAGTGCCGAGAGCAGAGCAGCAGAGCGTGCACACGTTTTCAACCTCCACCACTCTCGTCGTGTCGTCGTCGTCGTAGTCGACGTTCTCTCCTCCCTACACACCGGCGCGACAGACTCACACGAGCTCGAGCGAGAGCGCTCACACACGGGCACACACGCGCAGGCGTTCATCCCCACCCTCGGCCATCGGCGGCGTATCGCTCTGTCTCACTCTCGCGCGGGCGCCACTCGCTCGCAGCCCCACTGCGCGCTCCTGCTTTTTGCTCGCTCGCTCGCTCGCTCGCTCCCCCTTCCCTACCCGCCACCACTCCGCTCCCGCCGCCGTCTCTATCTCTCTCGCGCTCACGCGCGCGCGCACACACGTACAGCGCCGCCGCGTGTACACGGAAAGAAGAGAGAGAAAGAGCGAGAGACCGGACTGGATTCCGTCGAAAAGAAACGACGTTTCGGAGGACGATAGTCGTGACCGATCATAGCTGGCGCGCCGATCGGAGATCTGGCCGCTGCTGCTGCTGCTGTGCTGCTGCTGCTGTGCCGCTGCCGCTGTTGTGTGCTGTGCCGCGTAGGCTGGCTGTCGTCTATACTCTGCGCTGCACGCGCCCGCGTGCACTTTTAACGCGGTCGCGAATATTGTTGTGCACACACGGACACGAGAAAGACGAAGAAGACTGCTACTGACTACGCCCGACGTGCGCAGTTGCCTATTTTGTTCTCACCGCGCGAACGTCGGAGTATACTCTGTGAAAGTGCTTGAAGTTTGAATTGTTGGTTTTCTTCTCGAAGAGGAAAAAAAAAGTTTTTTTTTTATTGAGAAAGAAAATTGATCGGTGCTGAACAGTGACTGGCATTGGACGAGGAGACAGAGTGGAATTCAAGGTCGCCCGAGACTGCGTGGGATATTGTTGTTTAATAAAGTGGAGAAAGGTACGTTCAGTCTTCAGACTGGTGATAACGCCCCCGAATGATGTATCGTGTGAGAAGAAGAGCCAAGTGAGAGTGCTACTATAAAGCGACAGTTGTCCCTCGCTCCTCTTACATTTTCTCGTAATGACGAGTACCTCCGGATAGTTCTGACGATAGTGCATACCGATCTTACTCGCGCGACTACACTCGAACTCGGACATACACACACTTGCAGGCTTCTCCTATTCTCCTATCTCTGTATCTGTCTCTCGATGATTATCGAAATACACGCGTGTGAGGTGCGTGTGTAAGAGCGCGGGTGCGCGTGCGTGCTCGCCAAATCGTACTATACGCTTTCGCCCTCTCTCTCTCTCTATCTCGGTGTGCAATATACATATACACGCCCACGCGCGCTCTCTCGCGTGAGTGTGTGCGAGAGCGCGGACGGCGAGTATAGTACACGTATGTGCGCATGTGGACGAAGGGCAGGAGGACGACGATGATGACGAGACGACGATGATAGCGTCGTCGTAGGTGCGCGGGTCTCGCCCCGAGCATCGGCATCTCGGCCCTCGCGCGGCCGACGCATCATGTCACAGTTCTCCTTCAGAGGATCGCCAAATTTGCAGGTGAGTTGTCGCCGCGCCGGCTGATTCTTTCCTTTCCCCGATGATTTTTTTTTTTATTGATAGACGATGATGTGTGCAAGGGTTTTTTTGTCACGGGAGAGTGATGAAGTTTAGAGCAGTAGGGAATCATGGTTGTGAGAGGGAATCCGGAAAGAAATAACGTATTTTTTTCATTGATAACTTAGCGACGGCTGAGAAGCAAAAGCTAACATTTTTGTGATGAAACGTTGTGCAAACTTTAGATTAATATTTTTAATGTTTCTAGCAAGCTTAGCTAGTTAAATATGAATGGGATGATAAGACTAATTTATCAGCTGATGTTTTGAAATAGTTTTTAGCAAAGACTTTTGATGATTCTTATTGATACAATAATTGACGTTGACGTGCAACCATTATGATATCGTATAATATAAGTAAAACGTTAATTATCTAACAGAAGTATATTTATTTGTCATGTACAGTATTTTTTAATGACAATACTTTGTAGTTTAGGTGAAACGGGAGCCATGTAATAATTATCCAACAGTATGACTCCCAAATTCATTTTGGAGCAGAAAAGCTTAAACTCAATAAAATCCACAACCACGAACTTTACGAGTTTTCTACAAAAATCTAGCGAGACCAATACATTTTTCATCATAATACAACTATTACTTCTCATTTCTAAACTTTATTCAAATGCACTTTTCAATCATCTCAAATGACGCAAACCGCAACACGCGCAGAAAAACCATTCTCAAACTTCACGATCCCCTCTAACCAAACCGCGAAACACTCGCTCGCAATTTCTCCGGTACAAATCGAGCGCGATATATTCCAATATAAGTCGCGAATTTCCAAACGGCAGCGGCGGCTGCTACGTGTACCTACAAAACGCCGTCGTCGTCGTCGAAGGACTGTGTATAATATGTGTGCGAGTGCCGGCTCTCGCGTCGATCGACTTTACCCCGGCGCAAATTTATACGAGGGAGAGAGAGAGAGAGAGAGGTGTACGCTCGCTCGCTCACACACATACGCACACATTCGCACATGCACGACCATTTTGCAAGGATCCCCGCGCGCAGACGTTACTCAATCCCCGAGAGGTGAAAGTGTATAGCGGAAGGAGCGCGTGTGTATGTATGTGCAAGGGAGAAAGATGCGGGAGAAGAAAGAGAGAGAAAAATTATGGGGAACTGCGAGGCTTTTCAAAAGTTTTTCGTGGCTTGTCTCCTGGGAGTTGGCTGTGTGTGTGCCGAGCGAGACGTCTCGGGGTTGCGTCGAGAGTTCTTTCTTTAAATAGCAGTATGTTTTGGGAAGTTTTCGGTGGTTATAACAGTAAGTTTGTCGGAAATTAAGTGGGATCGAGTGTTTTAAATTTATCGTATTAATGAACCTCCAGGTTCTTACAGTAAACGTTGTCGTATCGTTGAATTCGTGAACACTTTCAATTTACGTCTCGTACATTTATCCTCGCTTGGCCTTCGATACGACTAAAATCGTACCTCTTGTTTCATTGTTAAAGATGCGCGCCCTTACGACAGCAGCTTTATTTTTACTACATTTAATTGATGCTCCACTGACAATCCAACCTACTCGCTACACTATTGTCACCTCTCGTTTCAAAACGACGATGGCATCGCCTTAGCAGCTAACCTTACACACACCACGCGTCAATCATCGCTAAAAATTTAATCTCGCATCTGTACATACACGCATCACGCGCCTGCACATTTCTCTCACCCATAATTCATCGCTCCTTTTCACAGCTCGCGAAACTCAAAACCAATTCCATTCGTCTTCTTTCTCTCTTTCTCTCTATACCTATATGCAGCAACTGCAGCTTGTTCCGTGCAATAAAATCGGCACTCACGCGCTGCATCCATAAATTGTCGCGGCGTTCTTCGCGCAAAAATAATCGCTCGTCGACAATGGCACACTGTGGCGTAAATCAAAGCGCGAAAAATCGCCACCGCGCAATAATAATAGCATATATACGTGTACGCGCTTATATAGCTTGTATAGTGTATAGACACACACACGGCGTCTTGTCGCGTTCGCTCTCGAGTGCAAAAATAGGCGACACAGCGCGCGTGTATGACAATCGCCATTGCGAAACGCGAAATAGAGAAGTGGAGTGTGTGCGAGTAGCAATACAGGGGTAGGGAGTGGGGAGATATAGAAACGCGAACGGCCGAATTATAAACGGAGGCGACAAGAACAGATTTTTACCGGCTGTAAATCAAGGGTATAGCCTAATGACACGAATAATTGTCGCGTCGCGCTATTATTGCGCAAAGAAACCCTGGCAGACCTTTAAGGATACTTATATACACACTCGTATGTATTACCACGTGTCCCGTACGTGTTGCACACACACACATAGAGATATGTGTACCTATAGGTGCAGCGAGAAAGCGTCGCGCGCTCGCTTCGATATTGAGCAATTTGTTATAGCGGGGGCCGAATTTATATAGATCGTCGACGGCCGATCGGACGAGGTGCGAATTTTGTACCGGGACGAGTATAGGTACAGTTGGCGATCCTCGCTAGAGCGCGCGCTCAGGCACGAGAGAGAAATATGGCGCTGGGTTACGCACTGCACGCGTGCGATGATCGCACTACCCCGACGAAGTGCTTTAGCGCGGTTGTCGGATATGTGTAGTTGTGGTTTTCTTGGAAAGCCGTTTGTAATTGGCGTATAAATCTCGCGAGCCGAAGTTTTTCTCTTTTCGGATAGCTCCTTTTACGGATCTTTTGACAATGATTTAGATTGATTGTGTATATAGAATCGAGCGGTGAGGAATTACATCTGATAGCTTTTATATTGAAAAGTGTAATAATTTACAGTTAATTAAAACGCTGCAATATGGCACGACACGATTGATTTTTTACTTAAACGTGTGCGACGAGCGATTAAAATCACTAATTTCCAATATTAAAAATATATTTACCCACAATTTCTTATTATTTCGATCTCGTCCCAAAACACAGACACACACACAAGTTTCGTTTGCTGGCAATCGCAATATATAGAACTCGTGCGCGCACTCGCGGCGTATCAATACAAATTGTTTGGTCGCGAGGCGGCGAAAAATAAATTTTAATTAACTGCCCGCGCCGTGATAATAAATACGTCATTCGAACTAATGGAAATTGATTTCCGCTATGTGTTTATGAAAACTCGCGTGTGCGTGCCTCACGCGCGCGCGCGCGCACAATGCCCGCTCGCGTTGTGGTGATGGAGATACGAGCGAGCGGCCAATATACACATCGCCAGTGAATAATGAATGCGTTAAATATTCGCCTTATCTTAAGTACGCGCAATAAATTAAAAGTAGAACAAGGCTTTAAAAGAATTAAAACAACGTATTAACAACCACTTAACAGCAACAATTATATATATATATGTATATATACCTTTTACAACGTAATCGCGAGCACTTATGCATGTGTGTGTTGGATGCTTACACATCGATGGAGAGAGAAAGGGAGAGAGAGTGTGGAAAAAAAAAGAAAATAATCATCGACGAAAACAAAAGGGCGTGTTAACCGCATTTTGTGTATATATTCGTAATGAAAAAGAGGCCGAATTGGATATAATCGAGCCGAGCGTGAAACTCGCGTGAATAATTAATGAAAATCGCGCGGACATCCGTTCGTTATTATATGAGAAAAAAGATCTGCTGCTCTCGGGTCCTCGTAAATCAACGTCGACGAGCTGCTGCGGCGGCGTCTATCTGCATTTCGTTTCGCGCGCGTCTCTCTCTCTCTCTCTCTCTCGCCATTACGCCCCGATACTCGTGTAATAGACACTGGCGCAAATTGATATTTTGAAAGGCGACAATAATTTACGCGCGATAAACCGGTCTTGCGTTGCACGCCGCGCGCTCCGCTGCATCGCTGACGCAACGCGTACGTGTGTGTATTATATTGGTGAGCGATAGAAAAGTTCGCGAAAAAAAATTCAGGTTGACCGTTTTGCTTGATAATTACGACTTTTTCCGAACGTGTGTGAATTTTGGCTGTTATACACAGTGTTTAACTCGTATGTGTACCAGGCGGAGCTTTCTTTTATATTCGTGTGTGTGCAGAGTGCGATGGCGAGGAGAAAATTTTCTTTACAACAAACTTTATCGGGTACGTGTATAGATTAATTGCCGAGATAAGGCCTTTATTTCGTGCCAAAAACATCAATGTTTAAAGAGAGCTCGTGAGCCGCGCGTTATCGGCCGATCCACGCACACACACACTGCGCGCAACGCAGAGTGTTTAAAAAATTCGAAAGGAGTTTTTACAAGTACTTAATAAGCCAGCACAAAAAAAAACGAAGCGAGAAAATGCCAGCTTAAGTGTATATCTATTACCGTAATTACAAAGTGCCTTTTTTTTATCATTAAATAAAAAATAAATTTACACACATCAGATGCTGATCGCAATAAAAACTTTCCGCTATGGTGACTTCTCTCTCTCTCTCTCCTTCGTAATTTCCCATCGGCCGAAAAGAAAAGGAAAAAATAGAGCAGTATAGCCGCCTCAAATTACAATTCATCACGCTAGTCCGCAATAACAAAGCGCGCAAGAACAAGGGTATGTGGGTGGAGGACCGAACGAGCGATAAAAATTGGCGAAAAATAGGCGGCGGCTGTGTATATACGACAAAAACCTCGAGTGTGAACGCGCGGACGAATGGAAACGCGGCGGGGAAGGTGCCGCGATATTTGTCAAAGTAAAATATGACGCGGCCCGACGAAGGGTTCCGCTCTGCTCGTGTTATTTTTAGATTTTTATGAATAAATGCCGTGTCGCTCGTAAATTTAGCCGCGCGCGAGGGAGAGTCGATCCATCGAGTTAATCCACCCGCTCGCGCGCGCGCGCGCGCAATCGAGACTGATATACACGCATACGATGCTCACTCCTTTCGTACACGCGCTCGGGGCGAGTTTTTTCTCTTGCTTCTATGAGTATTTTGAGAGGGCATTGTAGTCGGTACGAAAATAGGATGGTATGCGCGTGATGATTGATAAGCAGGAAAGGGTAAGTTACATCGTGGATTATTTTTTGGGAGAAATATTGTATGGTGAAAACACGTATTTTAGCGGCTCAAAATATATTTATATTTGCCGCTGAAAATAAGCTGTGAGACACATAAGAATATTTTTGTATATATGTAATATATTACGTTTTTCCATTATTCGATGTTTTTTTTTACCGCTATCTACAAGCGCTATCGAAGTTTCCCAGCGCGTAAAGTTTAAACCTGCATATTTAAAACCTTGATTACACCAACCTTCGCAAAGACAAACACAGCACACTCTCTTTTCCTCGAAAAAACTACACGAGCGTATATTTTTCGTCGATTTATATATAGTTATTGACGTCTACAACCAAACCCCCGACTGTAAAATCGTCCCATCTTATAAAAACGTTAGGAGTATATAGTCAATCATAAAAATTCAATCGCACTCCCAATTTCTCTAACATCGCATTCAATTTTCAGCGCCGCGCGCCGACTCAATTATACACGACGTATTCGCGTTCACAAGCGGCGCGCGGCCTTTATCAATTTGTCATCGTACGCTCGCGCGTCTCTCTCTCTCCCTCTCGTATCGAAAAATAGCGCAAATTGCACTGTTTTCCTCGCGTGCAATATTAATGGGCGCGCGGGCGCTAGTAGCGTCACTCACCATTACACGGCCGATTATAGTCTTTTTTCTGATTAAAAATTCAGCTAATGTAGCACTCGGCCGGGTCCGCCGAAATAATTCGCAGCTCGATTTCATTATCGGCTTCCGGTTATTGTAACCGGTCGATCCTATGCTCTCTTGTATGTGTGTGTGTGTGTGTGTGTGTGTGTGTGTGTGTGTACGCCGAATTTAATCGGGCGACGGCCGTGCTTTTAATTTTACGCGGAAAATGCTGTTGGCCGGTGATGAAGGCAAATCTAATATTCCCCCCCGTGCGGGCGAGAGCGATCGAGCGATATTTTTATTAGCCCCGTATCCTGTTATTAATGGACTGTAAATGATAAGGTTTCCATTCATTCGCGGTTATATTTCTCGCTATCGTGTACCGAGCGCTCCCGGTTTAATGGATCCCTTTCATTCAGCAAAACACATCCGCTCCCGCGGAAGAGAAATACGTCAATTAAAAATTCCTAACGCGTATATTTGCTCGAAATGGCGCGGTTATATTAGCGACGATAGCAGGAAAGATGCTGGAATGCACACAGATTTATTTCGGAACCAATATATACCAGTTTTGTCGATTTTTTTTTCTGGCAACTATATTTTCAAAGATTTTTTTCTTTTTTGCGAGTGATATGTTTATAAAAATAAATGTTATATTCTACACCATCCTATCGCCTATCTATATTGCGAAAGATTTTGTAATTCTCGGTTAATCGAAAACTCATAAACCCCATTACCGCAACAGCACTAATTTCGAGTGAAACTGAAATAATTGAAATCCCACAAAGGCCGGAGCTAGAGATAGCTTTTGAGATATCAGCGCGCACTTGACATCGTCTGGGGCGAATCTAGGCCGGTGCATTGCGAATGTTTTGGTCTAATGGGCTTCCCAATTAATTCGCCAGTCGCGACTAAAGCGACGGATATATACGCACACACGTGGCTGTCGAAACGCGCGTGCGCGCACGACTTTATTGCAATGGACACGCGTTGAGAAAACCGTTCAAGGATCTACAATAGCCCAGATTTTAGTTCTAACACCGCGGGTTGTCCGCTCGCCCGCGTCTTATCTTGTTCAAATATTTCGTCCTACATTTATATTTCAGCATATATATATAGAATATAACGAAAAGTACGATGCGTATCTATATATAGAGATATTTTTCTTTTTAAAAAGGTAAATATGTGGGCTGCTTCGATGTGAAAGATTATATACTTTCGGAACGATAATAATAATATATCTACAGAATAAATATAGAAATCGGCACTATACGACGGTGTTTGAAAAAAAAAAAAGAAAAATTATCGACAATTAAAAATCCACGTATAAACGCAGACAAACAAAACGAATCCACTTTAGATCTGAAAAGGGCAAAACTAACGAGAAATCCCCTTATTTTCCTCTCGTCTTGGACGCGCTCGCTCGCTCAGCTAGAAGTAGGCTATTCCATATCCTTAACTGCCTCGGCGATCTCGTCTCTCTTGCTCGCTCTTATCTGCGCTTGGATTTGCGCAAGAGCGCTGTATGTGCGCGCGCGAGGCGAGCACACGCCTTTTCCCGGGGATGAGAATTTCGCGCGCCGCGGGTGTCTGCCTCTCGTATCGCGCAACCGCCGCCGCCGGACTGTGTGAAATTCGGTGGATTGATTTTTCAAGCTGAAATTTTCGCAGAATATTATGTGAAAGTTTTATATAGATTAAATTTTTTAGGCATTTTTTATATCATGATGTATTGAGAAAGTTCTGTGTACGTTGTTTACGGTATAATTTTTAATTTCAGTTATTCGGGAGACCGTGTGTAGGAAGTTCTCCACGAGAGATTCGAGTATATATTTTTTTTCCTCCTCGCACGCGAGAACAGCGTGTATATACAGACGTATAAAATTTTAAAATTCAAACCCGAATCCCCCCTCCGTGATATTTATGTATCAAGTGTAAAGTTACATTGAACTCGATTATCATATAATTGAAATTAAATGCGCCAAGAACAAACTGTACATTTCTCGAAAATATGGCATACATTAGATAAGAGGTGTATGCCGCACACTTCAAAAAGTCGAGCGCAACTGTATTAAAGTAGATTAATTATATCAAGCGATTCGAAAGCACTACTTGGCGATATATACGCACTTGATAATTAAAAAAGTCAGTAAGTACACATATATATCTTATACGCACTATCCGTCAAAGTGCGAGTGTAACACGCGCCGTAGCGCTAATTCGCGTACGATGAAGAATGCCGTCCGCTGAAGGTATATATATGTAAAGCGCGTTTAATTTCACACACGGGAGGCTTGAAGAAAAAGAAAATCTCTTAATTGAAGCCTCGAGTTGTATATTATACATACTGAGTCGGCATACACGCAATCAGCGTTATATATATATAGTATATAATTTACGTTTCACGTATATTTGCATTTAAATTTCCCAGTCCCGCGTGTGTACATATGTATATCGGCAAATTTTTGCAACCCACCGGGCGACAAATTAAAATCCGTAAAAATTAATCACAGTTACTTTCCTAACGACGCTATAACTCTACCGCGAGGCCAATTAAAATCAGCCAAAAATCTACTATAGACCCACGCATGCTACGAGCGATATATATAACTCATTAGGCCCTCTCTCGCCCGTAAACCGCTCAGCCAGCGAGCTATTATGCATCTGGACGTATGGCTCGCGCATTCCGCGAGTGTTCAGGGCGTGGTACACGTGTTCGCGCCTAAACGCTCCGTCGTTGTGCTATATACACACTCCGGGTGCCGTCGGCCCATTGACGAGAGCGACGTAGCAGCGGCGGCAAAAATTATGAATGACCGCTCGAGCTTCTTGTCTCTCCGGCTCCTCTTACAAGAGTGTCTTTTTTCATATAGCTTATCGTAACGTGTTTAGAAGTAAATTTAACCGTAAGCTGCTATACTTATAATTTTAAGATAGCAATATAATTTTTTCTACGAAATAAATTGTTTTGAACCACTATACAAAAAATATCATTTACTGGCCACTCGAGACTCTTCTACCTGCCGCTTGTTCCAACCATAGTCGCATCATAAAATTTTTCACCGGCAGTATGACGGCCTTCCACCCGCGGCCTCCCGCAACTGTGTGCGTATATATATCTGCCTGTGTACGCTTTCGCTGAATGGACGCCACCCGATATATATATATACGGCGAATAACGCTGACGCGGATCCGCCCTCGCGCCACACCACCACAGCGTTGCGATATATATATATATATACACAGCGCGGTGAGCGGACGTAATCTCGCGCGGTGTCCTTCCGGTCTTAATATTATGTGAAATGGCGAAATTCGGGCTTAGCAACGTAGCCAAGATGCGCTGCTGCGATTGCAGCTTGCAGTTGTAAATTTTCGGAACATTAATTCTTTCAAACATTATAAATATATTATATAAAAAATTGATTAAACTTTAGCAAAGCAAAGTCAACCTATAAGAAGAATATACACTGGTGACAATTGAGAGACACCGTACACCCGTTGCCACACACACACACATCACCTCCGAGCTCGCCGAACAATGTATAATAAGTACACGCGACTGTTGACAATAATTCCAGCGATCCGAGTCCCGAGACTTCCGGTGCGTATATACATGCGCGCTCGAGTTTCGCAGCCTCTCCTCCATTTTGAATATACTTACACACACACACACTCCTCTCACCACGAGTACAATATCTAAAACGTTGCATATTCGGTGTAATTGAGAGTCTTTATATTAATAGTCGCGCGCATTCGCGAGCCAATCAACGCTGAAGAGAGACAAAGTGTCATGCGTACGTATACATATATATAATATTATAGCATACTCGGATGACTCGAAGAAGAAGAAGAAGGAGATAAGTCGCGCCATTGTAACGGGCGCGTTTAGTCTGTACTCGCTATCAACGAGGAAGTGCCGGTGTCGGATTATAAGAGAGTCGGTGCAGCGCGAGATATCGCTAGCGCACGGGTTTATTTAACTTCGCGAGAGAGTAAGATATACATATAATACATACACAGCCGAAACTTTGTATCTGATATTTTCGTAAACACTCGCCCGCGCAAGTATATCTCTCTTCACGTGTGTATAATACAATATAATGTGTAACGGGGAGACGGCGTGTCCGGTGACTCGACTTTGATCGTATCGCGCCTGCACGAGAGGGCGAGAATTATATTTTAAACCTGCTACAGCTGTGTACGCTGTTTCTTTTATATATATAATATATATGTATGGTGTTCGCGGGGTTATTTATTAAATATATAGAAGCGATTGCGCGGTACATTGTCGCGCGGGAATGTTCAACTTTTCTTCCAAGTATATATATATATATGAGAGAGGAAGTGGAACATTCGATACGATTAGTCGAGTTTATGTATATTATAAAAACTGTTTCATTTCTCTTATATTACGCGACATCTCACGGTAACCTCTCTCCCCGCCTTTGTGCCTCTACCTAATAAACCCCGACAACGGCGGAGCACAATGATATAATATTATACAGCCCGAACCACACATCAAACAAATATAGATCGGGCCCACCGTACAATAACCAGATCATCCACCGCAACGCAGCTCGACATATGCTTCCACCCCTCATTTACAATCATCATCATCATCGTCGTCGTAGTCATCGTCGTGCTTCTCAACAACAAGAAAAAAAGGACACACATCCGCGTGCGTGTGCGACTGCATAAACCTATACTCGGCGGGGCCGGATTATAACGGCGCTGGCGCGTATAAGTGAGCGGAACGGACCTATGCACACACACGCGCGCGCGTTTGGTCCATCAATCCGTGGGCCCTCGGCAGTCAATATTGACTCGGCCGGGCCTCTACACGCGTGACAAATGCCCCGACGGGCGCAAACAGCGCGCATCTGTGTCCATATATGTGCCGCATATACACGACGCGAGCGTGAAAGAGGATATAGGCTAATGCGGTTTTTCTCTACAATACATATATACTAATGCGATAAGGAGAGCGAGAGCCGCTTGTGTTTGCGCGCGGCCCGAGATTTTCGCGCGATGGTTATAAGGTTTTCGGGATGTTCACACGCGTGTCGGGAAAGTCTATGTGAAAATGGGGATGGTTTCGTTACTCGTTTTTTTTTCTACTGTATAGAATGTTTTGTAGAAATTTTTCGTTATGAAAAAAAAATTTATTTTGCTTGTTAAACGTCGCTTGAAATATAAATTAACAACGAATTCCACTGCGTGTTCTACTTTTGCACTTTAAAACTGTCTGTTTTTTTTTTCTTCGAACGATGTTTACGCTACATTAACAGAACAATTATAGAAATATAATTGTACAAGTATATAATTTATCAGTTTTAAGTATAGCAGGAAGCTAAAGCGCGATAAAAACAACTGTTCTCGTCAAAAAGGCATTTGCTTTTGTTCGCAGTGTAGAATTACGCCTATGTTTTACTGCATAAATATATAGCTGCCTCGTAAACTTATTTTCTCATTTTAATTTTTACGAGGCTCTTAGCGATAGAATAAAAATAATAAATATTTGTAAGCATTTATGTTTCCGTATAATAAATTTAATGAAGTAATTCCTTCGCTTATCACTTATAAACGAAGCAAAATATAAGTACAAATCATCGTCTCCTACATAAAACCCTCTCATTAAAACCCTCCTCTAAAAAGAAACAAACCAACCATCATCGAACTTAACGACCCTCAATTACACATTCACCCCTATGGCCGCCTTCTTCTTCATTCCGCACGTTCTGCCTGATTTATCCCCGGGGCCGATGAAAAATGACAAGCCTAAAAATCCCGCGAACGCGCTCAGATAATCAGCGATAAATCTCGCGACGGGCGCGAGGTGTATACGTATGTACACGAGAACCCAGGCAGGTGTGCGCGTGCGCGCTGCTGCTGCTGCTGCTGCTGTGTATATAGTAGTATACCAACAACTTTTTTACCCCTCGCGCCTTATATTCCGATGATCGATGCCCCATCGATCATCCGCGCCCCGGCGTATATTATAACTTTTTCGCGCATGCGCGCGCGGCCTGTCCTTAAATAGGTAGCCGGCTACACTACAGCCTTATTACGTATGTGCGAGACGCGCCAAAGGCAAAACCGCGAGCACGACTAATTATACACACATATGCGACTGTCTGTATATCTATATGTTATATGCGTGCAGTGTGCGAGTGCGTTTGGCTCTCCGGTGCTGCGGAGAAGAGGAGAAAAAGTTTCGAGCGCGGAATTTATTGGGCCGGTTGTATGTGTACGGGCTTCTAATGTCCCTCGTGGAATGTATTACACGCGCGTAGGTTGAGGTTATTTTCGATCGACAGCGTGCGTTGTGTATTTTTTTGTTTTTTTTTTCGGGTGGTTTATCGAGCGCGCGATTAAACGTAATTAATTCGAGGAGCTATACGAGAATTATCGGAATATTTTATACGAAGCTATGCGCGATATATGTATATAGTTACGTAACAACGATGCTCTCGCGACAATATGTAATAATCTCGAGACACACACGCGACGAGGAATTTTCTGGAACAACAAATAACTCTTGTGCGGTGTGAAAAATCGTATAAATTTCAAGACTTGGGACAATCGTGCGACTTTCTCACGAGACAAATACACACGGCGATTCTTTAATCAGCGATCGGCAACTTGTTTCGAATTTAAAAAAAACTTCAAAACACACGCGGAATTAGCATCGCGACGCGCGCGCGCACACACACGTGTCTTCAATTAAAAGCGAACAGTAGCTAGCTCGCTATATATATACGGATATGCGAGTGCATTCGAATGGTCGTAATGTATAACGTAATCGCTACAACGCTTTTTACGCTCGCTATGCTAATGCGTATATAATATACGCCATCTCAACGAACGGGTAATTCCGCAAAAATCATGATCCGCAGAGCTAGAAACTAATATAATCCATTCGACGTAATTACCCGCGATAGCATCATCATCATCATCATGGGCGCGAGCAAAAATTGCACTCGAGCGCAATAATAATAATTACACGGCCGTTTTATCGCTACGAGGATTTCGCGCATTTACGGCTTCATTTATAGTTGTGACGCCGGGGTAAAATGAATATTCAAACTACGACCCGATGTTTTTCGGCCGGTAGGTTCTAAAATTAGACGTGACGCGTAGTATCGGTAGAAATTGATGGGTTATTGCTGATTTTTGACTTTCGAATTAATTAGGAATGGAATCTACGATGCTCGGGGATATATATTCGGTAGCCAATTTTCTCGGCTCGTTAAGTTAATGGCTTTAGCTACCGCGATATGTATATATATGTGTGTGATGAAACTACGCTATACGCAATATGAATATTGAATCCTGCGACCAGGAAACATTATTTTTCATCCATTAACGCCTTGTATCGGCATTAATGGATAATATCGGAATAATTGAACGTGAGTCACGACAGGTTGAAAATACTTCATTTATACTTTACAAACAAGATTCTCTTCAAAATTAATGCCGGCGTTAAAATTTTATACGACCGAGCTTGTAAATTCCTCCCCGCACATATATATATATATATATACATTGTTAATCCAACGCGTGCCACCAACCGCAAACTATTCTCACGAAAACGCGCAGCTACGAAATCCCAAAGAAGCATCGTCTCCCTATTTATATAAGAATTTATATATCGATGTTTTCGGGTCACTTTTTTTCTCGTTACAGAACCAATCAGAGTTAATAATAATTCGGCACATAGCTGCGCAAAAAAGCGGCAGCATCCGCGAGAGAAGAATCGCCACAACAATGCAGTATTTATGCGCGACCTCAAATCAAATGAGTCAGGGTATATACGCGTGCGCGAAAATAGTAGGGGACCGAACTCGGTCGGCGCTTATAAGTAAATCGATCTCGTCTTGGAAACGATGATGCCTATATAATGACGAGTCCCTCCGCGCGTTTTTATCCCATTGCGGAAAATATGCGCGCGTTTCCCCGTAATGTTTTACGACACGCGCGCTATAATCGTTACTTTACGACTGATTCTACATATATAGAGAGGTTTATCGGTAGCGCTGCGCTAAGTGCTCGCGTATAAAGAGATCGGCTGTTAAATCGCGCAGAAAAATTCAGGCCTGTATAATAATTATATAGTCGGAAGAACTTTATAACCTCCCCAAAAAAAAGAAAGAAAAAAAACGAAAAATCAAACCTTTCCCACACGCGGGCTCGTCTCTTCCGGCCACCTATTAACGGTATAACACACGCGCTTTTCCCAACAGTACACTTACGCATCACGTGCGTGTATTTATAAGCGGCGCATGAGGAATCAGGAAGCGCTTTACGCGCACGAATTTCATTTTTTCTCCGGCCGTCGGCGGCACCTAAAAGCGACAGTCCCGCGGGATTATGAGCCGAGAGTCGCGGCTATTTTTATGCGGAGAGGTTGAGTGAGATACGGTGTCTACAGTGTGTTTGGAATAGTAATTTGTAGATGAGTGTTTTGGGATTGAGAGAGAGAGAGAGGATGGTGTGTTTATTGGCCGGGTAATGTTTATTTTTAGTGGTAATTAAAGTGGAATTGTCGCCGAGTGATGGGCGACGCGTTGGCTCAAGGTAACGCCTATTATACGTACAAATTGTAACTAGAAACTCGTAAATATTCGTCTTAAAAAGTGATGTTTTATATCAGATCCGTTAAATTTTATGAATATATTCACAGAAAAACACGACTATAATCAATGGCTCTATTTAGCAAATCAACCAACAAGCCCACGTTTATTCAAAACATCTTGTCCACAATCTAATAATTGTCCTAACTAATAATATCCAGTAACCCGTACTCGAAAACGAGAATCCTCGCACTTAAGCTCTCCCGGAACGAATAACAAAATCCATCATCACTCTTTCGCGCCTTATAACCCGTCGCGCGACCTCCGCGCACTTAACATACAAAGTATACGCGACACTCGACGCATACTCAACTCAAAAAGAGCCTATATACCCTCCGTTTCTGTAGAGAGAAGAGTCGCTGCATTCCGGTTTTACACGCGAGCGGTGCAATTAGCGCGGTATCCCGCCCCGATATCTGATTAACGATATTATGTGCAAAGCCGTGCGAATGTATTATATCTAGACGGCAGTGTGTAATATGCAGTAGTAACGCATTCGTTAAACTTTTATTACGCGCTACTTTGGGGGGGAAGAGAGATTCGGCCATCCGTCGTATATACAATTGAGTGCTGGAAATATGAGGCACAGGCGTGTGGTTTATTGATCACGCGTGGGTATATTCACGAGAGATCGGTATTCTACACCGAGTTATAATCGTATAAACGGCGATTAAGAGCCCTAATTCAACCGAAAATCTTCTCCTTCGTCCTCGTTCCACTAACACAATCAATCCCTCGCAACCAAAGGGACAATATTCTTCTCTCTCCAAGACTTATACACGAGGCTGCAGCTCGATCCAAAACCAGTTCCCGCTATCTTCCCTCTCCCCTCGGTTCGGTAAGGTGTCCGCGCGAGCAATTGGCGTCCCTCTCCCATACCACAGCGCGCGTGATATAGTTGCAGTCCTCGCTACCGTCCGATCGCATCTCGCTATATAGCCGCGGCTCTGAATTATGGGGCCCCGCGAGCGCAACACGCTTCGTCGTTTAGGCCTTTGTGTTTCCGCGATCGCGCGCGCTTTTATCGGGCCCCGAGATCGCGCCGCCAGGAAATAGTTATTCCGAAGATTCGGAGCCGCGCCGAGAGATGTGTGTGTGTGGAAAGGGAGACGAGCTTCTTTTTTTTGCCCAGGGGAGAGCGTTGGTTTCGGCACGGGATATAGTTCGTTAATTTTCTTCTTCTTTTTTTTTGCGCCTGGTGGCTTTGTGTGGTCATTATTCGGATATTTCGGTAGATTGTTCGGTATATAATTGAACTAGCTTTTTGGAGTATATCTTAAATGTTTCCGCCGGATTACCATTTAATATACATAGCGCAGAGCCCGCGCTCCTTGTATTCAAATTAGATATTTTTAATTAATTTTAAAACAAGCTCCCGCGACTATACACTACTCCTGTAATACAACCCCGATTGCTAGTTGTATAGACCTACACTAGTCGAGAGATTCAAAAGTCACACAATTAATCAAAATCCTGTCGCACAGTCCGCAAAGCAGCATCTTGTATACACACATATGTCCGACGATAAAAATCATCTCATCGCTTACTTTGCAAAACTCGTCGCTCGTTACACACTTCATATATATACGCACACAGAACCAAAGAGCGACTGTCGCGCTAACAAATAGAAACCGTCGTCGCACCGCGCGAGCTAACAGCGCAGAAAATAGTTTACACATACTTACATAACGCGATATATATTTCGGCTGCTTGCGAAACGAGCGAGTTTTGGCATTGACAATGAGGCTAATATATATATAAGCCCGCGCAGGAAACAAGCAACAAATCGGTTCACGTGAGCGCGTGCGCGCATCGATTTGACTTGGTGATGATCGTGAGAGCGCACGCGCGCGCAGTAACAATGATTTCGACACTTTTATGCGAGCCTTTGATTATATGTCTACCGGAAATGCTACTATATACGAGACGCGCTCATTAATCGGTCGTGTACACTCAGGAATCTCGATTTGTACTTTTTAATCGGTTCGCGTCTTGTATTATCATCAACTGCATAGTGTTTCCGAATTGAATATACCTGAGTTGCCACGTGTTTTTTTTTCTTCATTCGTATTATACACTAAGCGCTGTGTCCTCAAACAATCATTACAAAGCCCACGAAAAGCGTAACAATCGTCTTACACTACCAATACAGAAGAAAAAAAAAACGTTGAGACACTTCCAGCCAACCATACAAATACACACACATACCGTTATACAGCCCATAAATCTCACCTCTCCGAAATCCACCGCGACATCCTACGAGTCAACAGAAGCTCGCGCGAAATCGCGGTAAATATTATAAATATTTGACGCCGGGGGCCCATTCTTCTTCTATACCGTGCGCAAACACACGGGGCGTGTGTATGTGTGTAGGTACTCGACGAGAGCGCGCTCTAATCTGTTTAGCCGATGTGCGCGAGCGCGCGCGCCGTGTTTGATGTGGAATTAATGAGAGCGAGGGGTGCGAGAGGGAAAAAGAAAAGCGCGAGCGACAGCTGCTGCTGCTGCTGCTGCTTTGGCGAAGTCTGGTGTGAGAGAACCGCGGTGGTATATTGGAGGGTAACATGGGTCAACGGTTTTTCGATGGTTTTGAGGTTTAAACCTTTCTCGGGTATGTATGTAAATGGTCGTCGATGCATTTAGATAGCAGTAAATTGTGTCGATAGTGGATATCTTCAAGGCGAAGAAGTAGCTTTGAATATATTTTAGAATTGCTGTATCTCCGCTGTAGTTGACGTAAAAAACGAGGTATAAATAAGAAACTACGGTATCGGTAATGGTTATGCTTTATTTCGATTTTATCTTCGAAAGTAGAATCTCGACAAGTAATGGCGTTTTCCAGCATTCGAAGAAAACCGACTTTTTTTTTTATAGCTACCAAAATTAAATTCTCTAACGTTTTTGTAATTTTATTTAATTTTAAATGACTCTCGAAACTGGCTTTTCCATTTTACCGCTTATTAAAAAGAAATGTCTATGTCTCGATCGTTAAATAATTCACTTGCTAATGGAAGTATATGAAACCACTAGAAGATTCAGTGAAGTTGAATATTTGTGTCTTCCAAGTTACAAGATATGCAACAATATAACATCAGTTGCCCGCAGTAGGGGAAAAAAATGTGTCGAATGATGCTCGTATCAGTCGTCGGAGCAGCAACATTAACATGTTTTTAAGTGAATACTCGCTCTGATTTATGCACTCTCTTTTTTCTTAATTAATTATTTCAGACGATAGCGACCGCGGGAGACGAAGCAAAGTACGTTCTCGCTTTAAATAAAAAATCACATATACGCCCGCGATGCCAAAAACAATAATTAATGTAAACAATTTTATTAGCCGATAAAAGGCTACATTGTTTTGCTTTCAACGTGACGTTATTTAGATAAGATTATTAGTTCCCCTGACGTCTTGTTTTAATACATTTTAATTCATTCGGCTTTATCGCATCCTCGGATTTTCGCAGCTATAATATCGAATATCGCGAGCCTATTCATCGATTGAACCTCAAATTTCACACCAAAATGCAAACGTATATACACATGTATACGCACATTCAATCTATCGAGTCAAATTTTTTTTTTTTTCGCGTTCCACACTTTTTCCTCGTACACGCGCACGGTAGTATCGCCCGACGAGGGCGTCCAAAAAAAAAAGTGTAAACGATGCGTGCACGCCTCTGTATCTAATCGCTTTACAGATGGAAAATTTGTAAGCTTACGCAACGGCAAATTAAATATATATGTTACTATATACACGCGCGAGAGGGAAAAGTGTCACAACGCGCGGACAAAAAAAAATACAGCCATTGAATATCGTGGATCACGCACGTACGCACAAAGAGAGAGAGAGAGGAAGAAAGAGAGAGAGAAAGAGAGAGAGAGAGAGAGAGTTTCGAGTCTGAAACGTGCGTATAACAAGCCACATGCACATGTGAATTAGATAGCCGTACGCGTGTTGTATACGCGCTAAAAAGCCGATACTCGCGTGTATTTTCGGTTATATTGTGCAGGGCCGCGCGACGCGATTTATTGTGTGTAGGTAGGTATATCTGACGGATATGGGAACGTGCCTAATTCGGTTATTTTTAAGTGCGTGAACCGCGGAGGCGCGATACTACATGTTCGGGTATAATCGCTGGATTATTTTTCACTCGCTGCCGCGAAGTCTGGCCTGTTTTCGCGGTAATGAATTTCTCGAATGTTTGTGAGTTGGGGACACACGGTGTGAATAATAATTGTGTAACGTTGAGTTTTTTTC
>JAPYZO010002634.1:0-27924 GCA_030522905.1 Torymus flavipes | reverse complement strand
GGAAATAAAAAGAAAGCGCGCGACGTAAATATGTATTTAATAAGATATCATTTTTAGCGCGTGTTTATAATGTTATAGATAGAAATAATGTCAATGTCGATGCCTTTATCGGAGAAAGTGGAATGCGAGAGAGCACGAGATATTAAAAAAAAATATCAGTTATTAATTTAATAATGTATATGTTGCATTTAAGGAAAGATTTCTTAAACCACACATACACATAGAACAATAATGACAAAGATATAAAAATATATATTTTAAAACCACTGCACGTAATGTAAAAGATATAAAAATATATATTTTAAAACCACTGCACGTAATGTATACCTATCCGAAACCTATACCAACCGTCAAACCTCTCTTCACACCCCACCTCTATATCAAAAACGGAAGCAATTAAAACTCTCGATAACCCGCGCGACCGTGAATATATCCCCAACGACAAAGCGAGAGCGAAACGCTCAGTGCCGCGCGCGCGAAAATGCAAATTTACGAGAGGAGACCTCGGTGCGGCAGGTGTGTGCGCTCACTCGCACATACATATACATACATACGATTGCTCTCTCGCCCTTCGCAGCGTTCGCGCGCGCGCAGGCGCTCGGGGCTCGATGAACTCGGGAGTTCGACGAACTCCGCTGACTCTCTCGCTGCTGCGCTGCGGCTTGTGCCCGCGAAAACGCGCGAACTCAGCGAGCGGCGAGCGCAGTGGAAAGCGAAGAAAGCAGAGCGCGCGCGAGTTTTTTTTTGCGCGCTCGCGAGCAGCCGCGAGGCGTGGGTTTCCTTTCTCCCTCTCCGAAAGGAGAAAGATACCGCGTGGGTGGATGGAGATCCGTCGTGGTTTTAATTGCGCGATAAAAGTGAAATGTTGTCAGGTTTTATACGGTTTCGTTCTCCTCTTTTATAGAGATGTCGACTGATGGGAGAGCTTTTGGAAAGATTTTCCATTTGTCAAGAGTTTCAACATTTCACCTTATAAGATCACGAATAACATTTTTTTAATTTTTAATATTTTCGTATATCAGGAAATATAAACTCGCAAAATTCATTCATTCATTTCTTTTTTTTTTATGAAACTTTGCGACTCGACTATACCTAAAATAAACTTTTATCAAATCGCCTAAAATACACCCGCGCGCCTCTCTTCCTGCGAAAAAATATTTTATCAAAACTCTCGGCGAGCAAGTATATAAGTATATAGCAGCAGCCGTAGTTCTCGTCTCTTTCTCTCTCCCAACCACCTCTGTCCGGCCGAAAAGAGAGTGAAAGAGAAAGCAAAAGAGCCAAAACGTAAACAATATATCTCTCCTCTCGCTAAAATCGCGCACGCACATACACTCCCCGAAGAATATATAGATATACACACAGACACATGGGCGCGCGTATCAAATGCAGACGCGCTCCTTGTATCCAGAAAAAGCCCTCCGAAAAAAGCTTGTGTGCGTGTGTGTGTGTGTGCCCCGCTCCTCGCTCGACAGAACGAGAGACAGCTAAAAAAAACTCGCTCTCCCAGAAAATAAAGATAACGAGCAGAGCCAGCGCAGAGCGTATATATATACACTCGCTGGCGCGCATGGCCTTGGCCGCCGCTGCGGGGTAATTCAGTCAAGGTTTCGGCCGATGAACTTCCTCCGCTCGGCGGCTCTACACGACGGCTGCTGCTGCCGCCGCCGCCGTCGCCGCCGCCGCTGTCAGCTGTGGTGGGGGTCGATTCCCCGGCGCGGCGGACCAATCGCGGAGCCGCCCGGTTGCCGCTCATTGGCCGGCTCTGGAATCGGCATTGTGCGTTGTCAGTGACCTCCAGCATTGAAAATCCTCTCCTCCTCTCTCTCTCTCTCCCCTAACCTTCCCTCTCTCTCTCTCTCTCTCTCGCACACTAAAAATATATATACGTATATACAGAGCTGTGGCAGCGCTCTATAACGCCAGGGCGTAGACACCGGAGCGAGCGAGCGAGACGGACGGCGCGTGCCCCCACTACTCCCCGTGTCTCTCTCTCTCTCTCTCTCGCTCACTCGCTTGCTTGCGCTAAGGGCTGTGCCGGCGCGACGGCCAGGTAAGCTCTCTCAGAGCAACGCGAGCCTCCCTCGAGCCAAGACTCACTTTCACTCTCTCGCGCGCGGGCCGAGAGAGACACTAGCGAACTATACTCGCTCGGCAGTTTCGTCTCTCTCGCTGTATATATCTATATGTGTGTATACGCACACGAGAGCGAGAGCGCACGCACGTTGTTGTACAGTAGAGTAGTAGAGGCGGCGTTTTATATATATCGGACCGCGCGCTGACACCCCGCGCACATTGCTACGGCTGCCTTCGTCCGGGGAGGTTGTTCTTCGGTACGCGTGTCGATGTGTCTCCGCGAGACACTCTGTGCTTCTTATATGTGTGTTATTGTACAACAGCACCGGGTGCAGCCGCGAACGCGACGACGACTAGTACAGTGAATTTTTTGCCTTTCTTCAAAAAAATATCGTATTTTCCGTTGTGTATATATCGTAGTGTGGGTGTAACATATATACTAGCAAACGTTAAAAGACAAGCGACGGGAGTAAGTGTGGCCTGCTGTTGTGCGACTGGGGATATACATGTATATCAAGTAGCCAAGAGCAAGTGGACAAATGTCATCTACAGTGTAGTGTGGTAGTAATAATAGTGCCTAGCATTGGGAGTAAACATAGTTCTTCAGCGTCTTTGGAAGACTATACCACGACAGAGTGCGTCCAGCTTCGCTGATCTCCAAGCATCATGATGATCCTGGCGCCGGACAGTAGCAGCGTGCAGCATTGCGCGGCTATGGCTCAGCCGGCCGCTGCAGCGCCAGCAGCAGCAGCAGCAGCAGCAGCAGCATCAACAGCATCAGCAACAGATGCAACAGCAGCAACAGACGATGATGCCGACGATGGACTCGACGGTGTCATCCGCGAGACCCGAGCCCGAGCTTAACATAGGTACCTACTCGCGATCGACGTTCTTCTCTGTGTGCGTGTCAGCTGTTGTGAATGGGAAGAGGCATGTGTGGAGGCTTGTTTTTTGCCCGAGCTGCTCCGATATACATTTCGGAGCAAAGTAGCTTTCTACCGAGTGAACGTCGGATAACATTTGGTTATCCATTAATTATATAGGCCGAGATGATATTCTCGTGATATTTTCGTTATATTCGTCTTGGAGAAAATATTATAAGAAACACGTTGAACGATCGTAGATTTATAAATACATTTCGGAGTAAGATAATCCATTCCCGCGCCAATTATTAAAGCCAAAACTATATATAATCCCCTCGAATATATCCCACTTGACGATATTTCCTCATTCCACAAAAAAAAGAAGAATTATCACCCGACACTATACTGTAAACAAACCACACGTATATACCCATCCTATCTATAAGGTCAGCGATCCCTATCTCTCTCTATCCATCTCTCGTACCACCAGCTTATCTTCCTGAAAGGTCATCAACACACAGACAGGTGTACACACTCCTACACACTCGAGAAAATCCAGCCTCGAGGAAAAGCGAGCGCGATCGCGACTTTCTCGCAGCTCCCGCGAGTTTTTCCCGCGCGCTAGCTCTCTCGCCTTTCTCGCGGGTGAGAGATATCGCGCGGTTATCTGTACGAATCGCGCGCTCGAGCGAGCGAGCACGGCCGAGTGAAAGCAGAAAGTTGTAACAGCGATGCTGTAACTCTCTCGCTCGCGCGCGCGGAGAAAGTGTTCTTCTTTCTTCTCTCGCTCGCGCAGGCGCGAGAGCGTATGTGTGTGTGCGTGTGTGTGTGTGTGTGTGTGAGCGCCACGTGGGAACGTAGTGCGCAGGCGTATATAGTAGACGAAGAGAAGGAGAACGTGTGTGAGATTATATTTGTTTTCGGTCGGTTGATGATGATGCTTTTTTTTCGGGGTGACGAAGAGGTTTTTTAGTTTTGGGGAGAGGAAGAGGGAAAGTGAAAGGTGCCGTTTACAAGTTTTTCCTGCGGGGTTTTTCTTTTGGGAGGAGTTTTCGGTTTTGTGAAATGCGTTCGTTTTATGAAAGTTCGTGGACGTTTCAAAAAAATTTGGCGTTACTAAAGAAAATTAACGGTTCCACTCTTGTGAATGTCGTTATACACACTAGACATACTTAAAAAAATGAAGTCACCAAATATTCTATTTTTATTTTAAAATTATAGAATTCAGAAAAAGTATATTAGTACATTCAGTAAATTATGAAATATATTATTTGACACAATACTTCCAGATACAATCCCCCTGTCATTAATACTCCGCTCTATATTACACAAAAAATCTTAAACCCCCTCAGAAAAAAAAATCGTTACTCATTGACGCAATTTTTCCACCTATACCACCCGAAAAACCAACCTACAATAGAAAAAAGTTCTCATAACTAACAACATCCGTCTGTTTTTCCTCTCATTGCAGAATTCGACGGCACGACTGTCCTTTGCCGCGTCTGCGGCGACAAGGCCTCGGGTTTCCACTACGGCGTTCACTCCTGCGAAGGATGCAAGGTAAGCGCAGCATATATACTGTTCAATTAATTATACACATAATGCACAATCGTGCTCGCGAGTGCCGTCAGCAGTAGCCTCGTGATCTTTTCGTCAAATATCATATAGACACTATATACTGCGCAGTTATATATACACGATCGGCGCAGCTGAACAAAGAGCCGCAACGGCGGGCGAATATTATCGCTGACGGCGCTCGCGCGCTCGTGGAAGGCCAGGAAGTGAATGGAACGAACGAAAGAGAGAACGATTGTGTATGTGTGTGTGTGTGTGTGTGTGCACTAGCGTCTGCGAGTGAGGTTGAAGGCCGCGAAGAAGCTATCGACCGCGCCGAGGTGAACCACCCGGGCGCTCGCGGAAATTGTCGAGCAGCTCGAGTCAAGGCGACACGGGAGTGAGACAGAAAGAGAGTTCGTTAAATTTAAACCGGGAGCGACGACGCGCTCAAGGATCCGCGCCGGGAGTTTGTTGGCGTGTGTATCCGGTATGTGCCTGAGACGGCCAAGGTGGCGCGTGCTCGACTTCGTTTTTTCCATCTATCTCGAAATTTTGTATTTTTACCGAAACAAGGAGAATAAATATCCACGTGTCACAAAGATGATGATCGCGCTGCGCTTAACGCACACAAAGACGCACCCGCGTAAATATCCGGTGGCGTCTCGGGTAACCAGGAAGAAGAAGAAGAAGAAGCGTCGTTGTCCGAGCGTGTAAAAAAGAGAGGCCAGCTTCATTCACGAGGGAAAATATATATATATGCGGCGAATTTTCCTAATGGGCCGTTTCCGCGTAATGGGATCGGCCGCCAGGTAGACCGCTGCACCGCTGCATGCCAAAGGCCGCCCCGCGCACAGCTGTTTGGGGGAGACGAGTATATAGAGTAGTTTTTCTTTTTCTTCTCCCCTCCCGCGGTCGACGTCTCTATATATATATACATCATGTGTGGCAAGTTCAGACCGCGACGGGAAATAAAGGAAAATCGTTTCTCTCCATTTTATATATATATATATATATATTCGATCGAACGTGTGTGTATATATATATATATAGTAAACGCAGTAAAAAGTTTAGCGCGCTTAATTAACGCGAAAATCGCCGTAAAAATAACAACCGCTATAAAATCCGCGAACGCGATAGCGATAAGTTTTTTCACCTCGAGATGAGTGAAAGTATATAGCGAGGAGGAAAAAAAGGAGCTCGTTATATTATAAACGCGATTACAAACATAGAGAGAGAGAGAGGATCTCGCGGTCGCGCGTCCCTTTGCGAGAGGCGTGTATACTTATGTACGTTGCACGCGCTCGCGAGGCCGCGGTTCGTTGCCCTCGAAAGAATCTTTATTCTCTCGAGCGAATGCGTATGTGTGTAAGTACTGCGCGACGACAATGTTACTTTCTCCCCGTCCGTGCAAGTAGGATATATATGATACGATATGATATACATGTTGAGGTAATATGCAGGGGGGGTGATTATTTTATTTATAGGCTACGCGTGTAATTCTCGGGTCCGAAGTGTGTTAGTAATCTATAGGTCGTAAATAAATCGAGCGTGCTGTAGTAGTTTTCCTCTAAACTAGTATACACACGCTGTGTGTGTGCGTGTGTGTGCGCCACGTCAATCAAGTAAATTCGACATAAAATCACCATTCGATCGAACGCCGGAAAAAGAAAAAAAAAATTCCGTGAAAACACGAGCAACCTACCTACCCACTTCCTCTCTCTCTTCGCTGGCCCACTAAACCGAAAAATTCGTCTTACGGAAAAAGAAAAAGAACATATACATACACATAGGCACACGCATAGTTGGTCGGTTCTTAAAAAAATTTCTATTTCGAATTCAACGATTCGTATATGTATATATCTATACACATATTATATACTACACCAGTACACACAGTTGGGCGCTCTCACACATACAATATACCCACACACGTGCGCGCGCGTGAGTCGAAGGCCGCGAGCTCGCGCCGAGTCAACGTCCTCGCGGCCCTGGCGGTGCGGTCGTGGAGAGGGGAAAAGAAAGAGAGAGAGAGAGAATCGTCGCGAAAGTCGCGAGCGGTGGGGATACATGTATCCCCCACTATACCACACTGCTCTGAGAGAGAGAGAGAGAGAGCGCTGCTATACGGCGACAGTTGGGCGAGGACCTCGGGAGAGCGCGCCAGGTGCGCCGCACTGTCAGTCAGTCGCCGACGAGAGATCGGATCGGCAGTATGTGTGCCTCTCTCTCTCGCTTCGTAATACTACTACTACTACGATGAGATGAGCGATTTTTTACTCAATGAGATGATGAAGGGGTGTAGCGGAGAGGAGCTTTTTTTCTTGCAGTGGAAGGGAGGGTAGCTGGAGAGATTGAGGGGTGCGCGTGGGCGGACTGGGAGGGATATAGGTGGGAGGGTGGGAGAGAGGTCGGGAGTGCAGTTCGTTGCACCGGAGGTCGTTGAACTCGCGCGTGCTCTCTCGGGCACGCCGCGTGCGAACTTTCAATTTAGATGCGACGAGAGAACGCGGTTATTGTTGTGAATTCGCCGCGTAATCTAAATAAAGGGCTCTTTGATTGTTGAGATAATAAAAATATATATCGGCTGTTTGTTCGATAAATATATATACATATATATTTTCGTGTCTGAAATTAGCGCCGTGTGCGACTTTCCTCGTTGTTGCGCTGCTTTTATTTATTTGTTCGTATATAGGCACTTATTATTTTTAAATCTTCCAAACTGCAGCCGGGACCTAAATCAATTAATCAAGATGCGAAAAACCACGCGACGTAACCGCAAAACCGCGCACCGTCTCGAATGCGCGACGCAGCCGAAATTTCTCTTTTCCTTCACTATCCTCTATATAATACACACGAATTCCTAGCCACCGAAAAATTTCTCTCTCTCTCTCTTGTCCCTGCGCCTGTATACGTGTATACCCATTCCACACCCCTGCGGTTCGCTCACCTCATCTCTCTACCTCTGCGATGATGACGGCGCGCCGCGTATAGCCATTCTCCACCCGCCCCGCGTGCATTGTCGAACTATACCTTTTCGTTCCCCTCATTTCTCTCGTGCATATACGCGCGAAAAACGAACAAAGCCCCCGCGTGAGGCAACAGGTTCGGGATCGACATGTAGTATGCGGGGGCAGTGCGACGCAGGTATATGTACGAATAGCAGCAGCAGCGACAAAGGAAGTATGGAGCTGTCGGGGGCCATCAGCGCGGTTTTCGGGAAAGTCCTTTCTTCGAATATATACGCGGCGTTCGATTTTTCAGGAAGGAAGAAGAAGAAACAAAAAATACATGTAATACACAGGCACGGGGTCAACGTTCGAGGTTTTTCCCGAAGAAATCGCGCGTAAACGTATATATATAAAGGTTATTAATCAAAGAGGGGTGAGAGAGGAGCGTTGTTTACGTGGGTAGAGAGCGAGCGAGAGTTCGACGATCGCGCCAAGGGGGGAAGATTGGAGGGGAGAATGCCCTTTATCGATTTCACCTGGAATGACCGAGTTTCCGCGCAAGCGAGCGAGGGGTGATGGCTTCGCGTTGATGCGCAGGATTTTCTATTTCAGCGGGCCGTTTGAATAATGGCCGTATATCGTGCGATATTGATTAACCGAGTTTTGGAAATGGTCGAAAAAAAAATCCGCAAACACGCGTTATCTTTCAAAATCAGCTACTTGATCCTGCATATCCCACACACACCCACCCACCATTCAAAATAAGAACACCTTCCTATAACCATCCCACGACCTAGCCACGGGGCAGCATCGCAGAGCCGCATACAGACATATAGAGAGAAAGCCTCTGTAGCTCAGCGGTGGAAAGGGAAGGGAACGCGGAAGAGAGACTGGGTCGCTCGGTCGCACTACTGTTGCGCGCACACCTATTTCGCGCCACCGCTGCTGTTGCCCGGCGCCCAAGCGCGTATGGGGAACCTGCAGCAGCAGCAGCAGCAGCAGCGAGAGAGGAGAGGCTGCTCATGGTCGAGTCTATGCAGCGCGCCGCGGAGAGTCGACGAGGCGACCCATATTTGGCGCGTTGCACCGCGAGCCTAGAGCGACGAAATTGCGCGCGGCGGCGCCGATGAGATTCGCTAGAGCCTGATAGCGGTTTTGGAATCGGATCGTGCGATACACGGTGTATATGTATACGAGGGGACGCGCCGGCTGATAAGTATATAAACTCAGTAGGCGAGTGTATTGTTGCGTGTAAAGAAAAGAAGAAGAAGAAAAAAAACGAGAGCGCGTGCGAGAGGTCGCGTAACCAGAGCGCGAACCTTATAACAACATTATACATGTATAATACAAGCATATTAGCTATAGATTTACGTGCGTACACACCTCCCAGACGCGAGAGAGGGTTGCGCAGCTTGCAACGGGGGTGCATTAACCCTCCGGTCGTCGACCCCGCGAGCCAGTTACGTCACGCGGTCGTCGCTCCCCTCTCTCTCTCCCTTCCACTACGTCGTCCCTCCCCCCCACCGCCCTCCTCTCCTCGTCACTTTTGATGTCGTAACGAGTCGTGATCTCATTTTCATTTGATTGCGCTCGCTCGCTCGCTCGCTCGCTCGCGCGGGTATTTCGGGCTGCGCTCCGTGCGGGGTTACTGACCCCCCGAGCGAATCTACTTTGGAATCGGGTCAGTCGCTTATTATTGCGGTAGGTGTTCGCGCTAGCGCGTATCTCTGCGCGAGGCCGTCGCCGAGATAAGCGCCCCTCGATGCAACCGTCGTGTCGTTCCGTTTCTTTATTTTCTTTTTTTCTTCTTCGATGGTTTAATATATGTCTGTACGATGTGTGTGGTATATATAGGGGAGTCTAATAAAAGCGGGTAACCGTCGCGTATATATATTTTTATGTATATCGCGCGGAGTTGCCATCTCTCTTCCGCGTTAGAAAAAAAAAACAAACAAAAAATCACTGGATCATCAATAGCGTGTCGCGTCGGCTAAAGTTCACTTGGCGCTCTAATTTGGCAATCGTGCGCTTCCTCTCTCTATACCGCTGATTCATCATCACCATCTCGCCCGGATAATCCCCCCCGGCCACGGAGCGCCAAAAAAAATCTAGGTCACCGTGCCCCCATCACACAGCGTCACAACAACGTCGAGTCTCCAAAACAAATATCACACTATATGTCTAAAGAAAGAAAAGAAACGAAAGAGTCGAAAATATATATTCACGCAGCTTCGCGAAGAAAGAGTGCAGCAGCATTGCGCTCGCTCGCTCGCGAAATCCTCTCTTCTCGGGGTCGCGCGCCGGTTAATGCCCCCGAGTAGAGTAATGCCGTTGCCGGCCGTAGTAGTAGTATACGCCACTACTACTACTACTACTATGACTATAGGCTCTCTCGCTCGCTTGCTCTCGAGCGCATGCGCTGCTCTCTCTCTCTCTCCTTCCCCTCGGCGTGTTCACCTTCTCCTCTCTTTCTCCGAGCGCGCTCCGGTCGTTGGCCCCGTCGCCGCCGCCTCTCCCGCTCGTTTACACCCCCTCGCGCCCGCCTGTATACGTATATATACGTCGCGCTGCAATTCGCGCGCTGCACGACGTCGTCTAGCGTTGCGCTGGACGTTGGCCCTATGTCCCCAAGTACGAGATGACGATTATTACGTGGTGATGACGCACATCCGACCATAACACACACACACGGATTCTTAATCATCGTCTCCTCCGATTTTCCAACGCCAGTTGGAAAAGGATTTTTGATAATTTTCGGCCGGTGTGCAATGACAGAGAAAGAGAGCACGTTCGCATCGTTTTGGTTATAATTTCCATCGCAGATCACGCGCGGTTGATGTATATATGTATAACAAACCCGGGAGGGGCGGAGAGAGGGAGAGAGCTGGCTTATCGGAAACCCGTATCTCGCGCGAGTCATCCCCGAAAAGCGCGGGGATATAGGGTGGGGGATAAAATATGCAAACGCTCTCTCGGGGTTGACCCCGTTTCGAGAGTCCAATGCTCGGGTGGAGATGCCGTTCGGGTGGATCGGTGAACGAACTTTCGCGGTCTCTCTGTGTCGCTGTACATAGATATAGCAGAGGCTACATTAATCACCACGTTGTAATTCTGACATATCGATGACGAAATAATCAATCCTCCACCGTCCAATTAACCTACAGCCCACCCTTACAGTGTTTACAAATACGTTCCGCATCGCACGTAACTCTTGCAACTATAACTTTACCTAAAAAACTTCGCAACCCTGCACGCGCTCTTAAAAAACTTATCTCTCCCTCCGTTTCCTCTCTTCGCCGAGAAGTCGTTCACCCCTCGCGAGGCAACCGTTTCGAAACCACAACAAAAGAGCGCGCGAATCTCTCTCTGCCTCCTTTCCTCCCACCCTCTCTCTCTCTCTCTCGCACTCGCATACGCGCGCGAGCGAACGAACGCGAGGTGGTCGACGACCCCTGTGACCCGTTTGGGGCGGCGCGGGGAAGATCGATGCCACGTTCAGGCTGCTGCTGCTGCTGCTACCTCCCCCTCCTCGCGTGCGTGAGCGGGGTTCATCCGGGGGCAGCAACCCCGTCCGGGCGAGCGAGCGAACTCTCTCCGGGATGCACACGAGAGAGAGAGAGAGAGAGAGAGAGAGAGAGAGTGAGTAGGCGGAGGAAGTACTTCTGTGATGTATAGCTCCGTCTTTTTCTCGATTGGGAATCCCGCGTGATGGATGACGAGGCGGTTATGGCTGCGGATTATTCGAATCGAGCATGTAACGTCGTATTATAGGATCGCAGTGTTTTCGTAAACACCTCTGCTAAAATACAGCAATTATAAGCTTCTGCTGCTTCTTGCTCGCTGGTGTATTTGAGAACTTTCCCCGTCGGTCGCACCCGACAGCACGTATTTACCCAAACTCGTCGACGTATTTCGGTCGCTTATCGTCGACGGGCTGAGAAATTATTCAGGGATCGCCGCGGGGCTAATTTTGGGTCGCGCAAGCTCTCCTCTCTCTCTTTAGTTAATATCCGCTCACTCTATCGTTCTCTCGAGTCTGTTTGTCGGCGATGCATACTGCAAGGAGAGACGACTCCGCACCGATCCTTTATTAACGTCGAGCTAATAAATTAACCGATAAACTCCGCGCGCGCTCGTGCTTTTTATATAGTCGCGGTAACTCGAGTACAACGATCCCTTATACCCATACGTAACAACTACTCCGTATCACTACAGGTCAGAAACTACACATCGTACACCCACGTGCATAGACAAATGCTCACGTCTACTGTACACTCCTAAGGCCAGTCGCGAGCAATTAGCATTCGCGGCCCGTCGCGTCCCATTTTCACGTCTCTCTCGCCTACAGCGGCGCACAGGACAAAAGAGCAACGATCTGGCCGCGAGCGTGGCCGTCTAGCTCTCAACGCGCGCATCGTCGTCGTCGTCGTCGTCCTGCAGTACGCGAAGGTGCAACGGTACACCTTGCTTCTTATTCGCGCTCGCCGAGCAGATATATATATATATAGGCGAGGTCACACAAACGTTCCAGCACACACCGCACGGGGAATTTTATTGTTCGTCGATCGTTTCATTTGAAAATACAAAGTGTATATATATATACTCATTTGGATATTAATTCGGGTTTTACGGTCGATTATGAAAATGTGCTAGATTTATATACGCGCGCGCGTCGGGGCCTCGCGCGCGATTCTCAAGTTCATTTTGTAACGTAAGGATCCGCCGAGGAGAGAGACCCCGTTACGAAACCCACACGCACGCGCAACAAAAACGGCCGAGGTTACGCGATCCTAACTCTCTGTAAATATTGAAAGAATATATACACACACACGCGTATATTATATATACACATCCTTGCGGCGTCAAAATCAACGCAGCCTCGTAGCAACACACACACACGCGCGCGCGCGCGCTTACTCTGAAAAAAAAGTAGGTGGGATCGTTCGCAGCCTTACAACACACATATTATACAGAGATCACCCTTGCGCAATGGCCCCGGCATTCCCGTCGTCGTCGCTCTCACCTCGCGAAATTGCGAAAGCTCGCAGTAATAAGTAGTATAAGCAAGCGCGCGCGCGCTACCCCCGAAAAATCGCGTCGCGAGAGCTTACGTAACCGAGCGCGCACGCCTCCTCCTTCGTGCAACGAGAGAATGCGAGTGAGCGAGAGAGAGAGAAAGGTCGTTGACCGCGGGCGTACAGCGGAGAGTACTAGTAGTCTCTATTCCCCTACTTCAGCCGCGCGCATGCTACCGCGAGCGAGCGAGTAGCAACCCCCGTTCGGGATTTTTCGACGTCGAGAGTGGAGGGAAATTCGCGTGTACAGGCCAATGGCATTTCTTCGACCTATCCCCTACAAGCATCCCAAAATTTTCCCTTCACACCCTAATATACACATCGTCGTCGTCGTCGTCATCATCCCCTTCGGAAAACTTCTCTCTCTCTCTCTCTTCCGACACACACACGCACCCACCCACACTCGCTCTAATCGTTCGCGAACGCTCTCTCTCTCTCTCGTATACACTGAGACGAGGGGTGGGGGGAGGGGGGCGAGGACACGCGTCGAGTTGGTGGGGCGGGCGAAAAAGAGAGCGAGGCAAAGCGCGAGCGAGCGCGAGCTAGATAGCGCCGTCTCGCTCGCTCGCTCGCTCGTGTGCACACAGGGACTCTCACTTTCACGCGGTGAACTGCGGGTGAACGTCCGGGAATTGGGTCAGAGGGCCCCCACCTCTCGCTCCCGCGCGCTCGCCTGCAGCCGCGTACGTGCGCTCGACGCGAGCTAGCTTAGCTCAGTCCACGCTCGAGCTCCGCGACAAACGGTCGACGTGGTGCCTACATTTTAAGCTCGTACACATTATCCCGCGGCGAAATTTTTCATATATATATATACATATATCACGGATAATACACCGTGAGATGTGATTGATTCGTCAGTGACTGGGAACCGAGAATTTGTGCGATAGCGATCAGTGCGTGTGATTACATAGAAAGCAGGAGAGTAATATTATACTACCCGCTGCGTGTGATCACATAGAGATAAAGAGAACTTGAGAGAGGCGCTAGTGCATCGACGTCACGAGCGTCAGTATAATAGAGAGAAAAAAGTGTGATTGCCGAGAGAGACTGAGCGAACCCATGGGGTGCCTGTGCGAGTGCGACCTGGCCTGCAGCAGTCCACCCGCCTCTTGCGGCGGCTCGGGCGGCTCCTCGTCATCCGACAGCGAGGGCAATCTTACTGACGAGGGCTTTGGTGATTCTTCTCCTTCGCAGGGCTTCTTCAGGCGCAGCATCCAGCAGAAGATCCAGTATCGGCCTTGCACCAAGAACCAGCAGTGCAGCATACTGCGGATCAATCGCAACCGCTGCCAGTACTGCCGGCTGAAGAAGTGCATCGCCGTAGGCATGAGTCGTGATGGTGAGTCGAATATTCATTTTTTTCTTCTATTATTATACACATGTACGTTGGTGGAAATTCTTATTGAGGCGTAGAGATAAGTCGCGGACTGCACTTGAGCAAACTCGAGCGCGGCCTTCGCAGTCGCGCAAAATAAAGTCGTTAGTGCGCTGCACCTTGAGAGCATTCAAATGTCGCTCAATAGTCTTTAAAAGCTTCGATAAAAAATTAAAAAGAAAAAGAACAAGATTTTTACAATGACGTATACAAGATTCAAATAAGAATTTTCACCATCGTACGAAATCCCATACGTACATACATACTTGTACACTTTTATATACCAGTCAATACAGACCCACACACACACACACACATATCTTGCGCGTCCCCGAAAACCTCGCCTCTCTCGTAAGTAGATAAAGGACGCTCGCGCGCGTCCGGCCAAAGTGAAACTTTTTCGGTGCGCGAGTGCCTGGACTCTCGAGGTCTTTCACTCGCCTGTTATTGCTCAAGACTCCGATTCGCGGAGGTCGTACTTTTTGTATGTCGCGAGAACGAACGCGCGCGTGAGCCAGCGCGCGGAAGAAAGAGCGAGAGAGAGAAAAAAGAGCGTTTTGGAAATTTGGGTTGCGGGGGCATCGACCGGTTTACGCAACGCTCGCAAGCCGTGTGTCTTTCTCCTCGGCGCTCGCGCGAGAGAGCAGCTATAGTGTCGCAACTCGCGCGCGCAGGCGAAAGTGGACGCGAGAAAGTGCGCGCGTTTTCCTTTTTTTTTTGTTCAAAGTTAAAGTCGATTGAAATGATGATGAGGAGTCGATCGGGAATTTTTCGAAAGCGCCGCGAAAATGTCAATTACCGAAGTATAACAATCCCATAAGCAGCTGCTAGACATGTACGAATTTCGTAAGATATTATTTATACGCTCATTCGATAACGCAAATTAGCATCCGCCTTCCGAATAATCTCAAAACTGCGAGTAGCAAGTCTCTTTTTTGCGCGCCAGAAATAGCTGTGGCGCTCTAATCATCGATCCTTTCTCGCGCTCGAGGCGCCTTGAGCTCTCTCTCTCTCTCTCGCGCGGGGTCAATAGACGGTCGTTGCTCGCAAGTGGTCGAGCCGAGCGAGTACCGCTACGCGCCGCTACGTCCCCGGCGCGTGGCGCCACCTCGGCGGAGACCTCGCGAACCGTCCGAGCCGAGTCTGCGTCTGACTAGTAGGTTGCTCGGGAGTGGGGATGGCCGTTTCTACTGCGAGCGGAGCGCTCGAGTCATTCGGCCTTCGGCCACCGCTCCAAGCGGATCGAGTCGAAGAAGAAAGAGATGGATGATGTATGTTTTACACAGGAGAGAGACAAGTGGATTATGACGACATTGTTATTGTTTTTTGTATTTCGCTTCAGTTCTGTGCTGAATTGTTTTTCGAGTTTTGGCAATCGGCGATATGTCGTGACGGCTACGACGACGATTATGATGAAATGATTGATGATATTATTGATGACGAATATAAATCGCGGCGATTCTTTCGACGAGATTAATTCGATTCGGTATGATACAAACGAAGTATAGATCGAATAGCTTGGTTTGCTAATGAATTAACGACGAATTAATTGCGACCGTAGGAAAAAAACGTATGTCACGATACAATAATTTCATTTAATCCATTAGCAGCTACTGTACACCGAATCACAATCGGCGCGCCATCCATCATCACGAAACGCCGAAAAAGCCAATATAGCTACGCACTTATCATTAATTAACTGATACCCACGTCACACGTTCTCGCCATTAATAAACACTCTTCTACGTACACGCGCAGTAGCAGCGAAGTGTGCTGTATGTGTATATATACATATAGGTCGCTCGTATAGTTCGCTCGCGCGCTAACGCTCTCTCGGCGGCGGCTATCGTCGCAACCAAGTTCAAGGCCAAAGGCTCGACGCGCGCGCAAAGGCCGCGCACAATCGCTCCCCTTCTACGTGTATTCTCTCACTTACACACATACCGCTTGTACTCACACACATATACGAGTTCGCTATACTAACGTGTACGTGTGCGCGCGGCACGCGCGCCGAGGTGTTGGGTGGGGGGAGCGACGGTGGCGGCCAGAGCGCGCGCGCGCGCGCGCGAAGATAGGGTGGGGATGGATACGAGAGGGGGGGGAGGAGGAGGAGGAGGAGGTGGTGGAGGAGGAGGCGGCTGTTGAACGCGCGGCTCACGGGCAGTCAGTCGGCGGTGATGCTGTCTCGCGTGAACACGCGTACCTGCACGGCGCAGGAGCCACGAGCACAAGTGATAGTACAGTAGAGAGTTATATACTCACGCGAGTCAGTCAGTCAGTCATTACCTACGCATTATATACATTGAGTACAACCAAGAGTTCCTGTTATATGCGACTTAAGTGTATTTATTATAAATATACATACACACACGTTTTGTCGGGAAGTGCCATTAAGGAAATAAAAAATAAAAAAAATAAAAGTTCAGTGCCACTGCGCGTGATTCAACGTGCAGTGATACGAGAGATAGGAGAGAGAGTTTTCGAATTAGCAGTGTGCAAAAAAGACTTTCAAGATTTCACCCAAATTCGAAAAGCAGCTCCTGCCCATCGCGATGGGGGACGAGCTGCCGATCCTCAAGGGGATCCTCAACGGGGTCGTCAACTACCACAACGCACGTAGGTGTCACCTCGCCGATCCTCCAGAGTTCAACGACCTCACAACACCGTCCACCCTCTGCAGCCCTTCGCGAACACGTGTCTACCTCTATACCCATTCGGGTATATGTGTGTGTCTGGTCAGCGGCCGGCGCTTTCTACTTTCGCGCCGGCGTGAAAGTCGCGCTCACTTTCGCTTTCTCTCCCCTACAGTGCTAGAGTTATAGTAGTAGTACAACCTCGCGATCAACGTTTTTCCAACTCGACTCGTGTGTCTGCCTCGCGCGCTCGTATATGTTTGCGCGTGTGTACACACGCTAAGGCCAAGCGACCTTAGCGTTGAATCATCTGCCGCAGACTGTCATTGCTCCACATTTCCCGGCTCGCGCGTCGCCTCTCGGTTAGCCTACTTTTTCACTCGCTCGCGCCCATTGTCTCTCGCTCCGACCTCACAATACCTCCACATACACACACACACATTTAGACACACATACATAAAAAATACCCAATATACTTTAGCACGAAAGAGCTTAACTAACCGTGCCGTTCCCTTTCTTTTCTGTTCACAGCGGTACGATTCGGCCGCGTGCCCAAACGTGAGAAGGCCCGCATCCTTGCGGCCATGCAGCAGAGCTCGCACAGCCGTTCTCTGGAGAAGGCTGTAACTGGCGAGCTCGAGGATGAGCAGCGCCTACTGGCCACAGTTGTGCGCGCCCATCTCGACACGTGCGACTTCACGCGCGAGAAGATCAGCCCGGTGCTCGCGTGCGCACGCGAGACACCCAACTACACAGCCTGCCCGCCCACTCTGGTGAGTACCTTATTCTTTGCTCGATATTATGATATTTCTCTTTGTTGCTGTCGTATTTTTCGTGTTTGCGGAAACGAAAGATGAGGCCTTGTCGCGCGCGCGCGCGCGCATCGCGGAAGCAATAACGCGCTAGCGCTCACGCGTCAAGGTCCGAGCGTTGCTAGTGACGCACGGACATTCTGTCTGACTTTGAAAGCATATAAAGATAACGGCGTGAATGTACCGATAGACGAGAAAGAATTACGGTAGTCGGGTTTTGTCAAATCTTCTGATTCACAAAGTAAATACGCGAGAGAGAAAAAAGAATTATAAATTTTTTCGGATCTATGACAAAGTAATAATAAAGAAAATCTCGTGTCTGCTTGATGTTGCAGGCGTGCCCGCTGAACCCTAACCCGCAGCCCCTGACCGGCCAGCAAGAGCTCCTGCAGGACTTCTCCAAGAGGTTCTCGCCCGCCATTCGTGGTGTTGTCGAGTTCGCCAAGCGTATCCCTGGCTTCAGTCTACTGGCCCAAGATGACCAAGTCACCCTACTGAAAGCTGGCGTCTTCGAGGTTCTCCTCGTGCGCCTCGCCTGCATGTTTGACGCCCAGACGAACAGCATGGTCTGCCTCAACGGCCAGGTGCTCAAACGCGAGTCCATTCACAACAGCAGCAACGCTCGCTTCCTCATGGATTCCATGTTCGACTTTGCCGAACGCGTCAACGCCCTCAGATTATCCGATGCCGAAGTCGGCCTTTTCTGCTCGGTGGTAGTGATTGCGGCCGATAGGCCCGGACTGAGAAACACAGAATTGGTGGACAGGATGCACAACAAGCTGAGGAACGCACTACAAACTGTTCTGGCTCAGAATCACCCACAGCAGCCGGATATCCTGGGGGAACTCCTGAAGAAGATCCCAGATCTCAGAACACTCAACACTCTACATTCGGAGAAACTTCTGGCGTTCAAGATGACCGAACAACAGCAGCAGCTTCAGGCTCAGCAACAAGCGCAGCAACAAGCTCAGCAACAAGCTCAACAGCAGCAGCAGCAGTGGCCTATGGAGGAGGAGCCCGCAGCGTCTTGGGGCTCGGCCTCTGACGTGACTCTTGATGAGGCCGTCAAAAGCCCCCTCGGTAGTGTCTCCAGTACCGAAAGCACCTGCAGCGGAGAAGTAGCCTCCCTCACCGAATATCACCACGTGTCCACTCCAATTGGCCATCACGCGTCTAGTGCTCCCCTGTTGGCAGCAACCCTTGCTGGAGGTCTCTGCCCCCATCGCCGAAGAGCCAACTCTGGTAGCACAAGCTCGGGCGACGACGAGCTTCACAGAGCGAGCCTGTCCAAGACACCTCAGCCACCTCAGTGCCCGCGCTTCCGCAAGCTCGATTCTCCCAGCGACAGCGGTATCGAGTCCGGCACGGAGAAACCCGACAAACCAGCCAGCAGCAGCACCAGCAGCGCACCGACCAGCGTCTGCTCGAGTCCAAGATCGGAGGACAAAGAAGTCGAAGACATGCCCGTGCTGAAGCGCGTCCTCCAGGCGCCGCCTCTGTACGACACGAACTCCCTCATGGACGAGGCGTACAAACCACACAAGAAGTTCCGCGCCCTCAGACAGAAGGACAGCGCCGAGGCTGAACCCGCCGTCAGCGTCAGCCCACAGCAACACCACACACAGAGCCAGCTGCATCTGCACCTGACCTCGCCACCCGCCAGAAGTCCATCGGCACCACAGCAGCGTTCATCGCCCGCGCCACAGACGTCGACGACGACGACGCTGCAGTCGGTCCTTCAAAGCCAGTGCCCACAGACCGCCAGCCTACTCAGCAGTACGCACTCGACGCTGGCCAAGAGCCTGATGGAGAGCCCAAGGATGACGGCCGAACAACTCAAGCGTACCGACATCATCCACAACTACATAATGCGCGGCGAAGCCGTCACCGTCTCCTCCTCGCCGAGGTCCTCGCCCGCCTCTACCGCCTGCTCGCCATCGCCCGCGGAACAGTGCGCCTCCACGACGACCATAACCGCCCGTTCCTCGCCCATCCATCATCAGCAAGGGCTTCTGCAGTGCGCGTCCTCGAGTTACGGCCAGCGATGGCCCACGACGTCTGTCATCACGACGACGACAGGAGTGAGACAGCAGCAGCAACAGAGTCCGGACTACCTGACAGTGGTGGGACAGCCGTCGCCCGCCTCGTCGCCGAGGTACCTCTCGGCGGCGGCGACGAGTAGCACGAGCACGAGTCCTCGGCCCGCGTCGAGCGGCAGTGCCTCTGGCCTCCTACTCTCCTCCGGCTGCCCCGGCAACATGGTCGAGCTCCAGGTCGACATTGCCGACAGTCAGCAACCGCTCAACCTCTCCAAGAAGTCGCCGTCCCCGTCGCCGAGGCCGACCCTCGTGCAGGGTTCCGCGTGCAAGGCCCTCTCGCTCGAGGCGTAGTCGCGTCCACGAGCCGAGCTCTGTCTCTAGGCAAGAGACGAGGTGACAAGATATAAACAATGACACGAGAGCCCACCTATTATCGCGGTGTGTCGCGCGGTCCTTAGCCCGCGCGCGAGCCGGGACGGACGAGGATTAAAAGTGCCAGGACGCTCTGAGCGCGTTATACAAACCAAATAATTTATTATTTAAAAAACGAAAGAGAGAGGAAGGCGGAAAGAGATAAGTTCTCTTGGACGACGGGTCGGCGCGATGGTGCGGCGACAAGGATCTCACGCGAGGATGGATGACAGGAGTTAGGTCTCTCTTGATGATCCGGACGCAGTGATTGTTGAAAACGACATTGGAGTTTGGAGGAAACAGAGAGCGAGGTGGGAGGATTTCCCGGGAGGAAATACAAAACACAACAGTGCAAATGAAGAAAAAAAAAAGTAAAATACTTGTTAAGATGTATATTTATGTCGGACGCTTTTCGCGATGTTTTGTTTTACTTTGTCTCCCTTTGAAAGTGCCGACGTGATAACTGAAGACAAAAATTTTAAAGATAAGAAAAGTGCCGTGTTTAGGATCCAGCAGATCTTTGTTCTCTCTGAGTCCACCTGATAAAAAGAAATTAACAGCCCACATCCATCCATCTCTGTCCACCCACCAAAATGATAAAAACAAACAAAAAAACCCTGCGATTCGTCGTACAAAGAAGAAGAAGAAGGCGAAGAGAAGAAGAGGAAGTAGGAAGATGAGGCGAGAAAATCTAGAAAAAAAAAACTTGCTTACGCGGCATCCTTCTTCGGTATCGGAAGACGGATTGAAAAAGCGAGCGAATTAAAAAGCGTTACAGAAAAAAAGGTTAATAATCTATTACATGTGATAATCATGGAAATCGCGCATCCTGTACAGTCTCCACCTCATTCATCGATCATCTACTCTACTATAATTATTGAATTTTATGCAAGTAATTAATTATTATTGTAATATCTCCTAAGGCATAGTGTATAATCGTATAAAAAATGATTATATCATCTTGCATGTGGCGTATGGCGAAGAAGATATAAGAATTAAGTGTGTGAGTTTGTGAGCAGTTGAGTATCTGAGAGCGTGTATATATTAAGTGTGAGAGAGTAAAGTATATATATACACATATATATATTATATATATAGTATAATCGGAGGAATAGTCCGAGGCTATATTGACGAGCGCGAAAATTTAACTGAACCCAAAGGGTTCCTGTCTGTGCGGTTATATATGCGAGAGCGCAAGTGAGTGTGTCGGGGCAATCGGACGAACAACAAGTTTTTTGTCGATTATAATGAAAAAAAAGCTGATGAGAAATATAATAAATGATGGTAAATGAATAAAGATTCGCGATGTTTTGTCAAATGAGACTGAATGGCCCAACGAGGCGGCCCCTCTATCTCCCCCATTCCCACATACACAAACATACACTTCCTTCCCTTATATTCCATCTTGTACACACGACCGTTCACCTCCTCTTTACCCGACTAGTTTAAAGAGAGACACACGAATATACACATATACACAAACACCGAATTCGCGATGACAAACATTATGAATTTTAAACGTGCAAAAAACAAGAAATCACAATATTACCACCATTCGACTCAAATCTGTAATATCATTGTTGCTGAAGATAAATGAAGAAAAGAAAATGCTAAAGAAAAAAAATATGATAATAAGTCAAAAATCAAGCGAAGTGTCTACAAAAAAATAGCTCATTAGGAATCTTCGTAGACGTAAATGTTAAATACACGGAGTAATTATATGTCGTGCGTATGCATGCATTTGTGCGTGAGCGAAAGAAGGAGAGAAGAAAAGACGCGTTAAGGAGTTTACTTGTAAATAGTAGTCTCGATAAGGCTAGGTCTTAACGAATAAGAAAAAAAACTGTAGGCGAATGAGGCGACGACGACAAACTCTGTCCTGTCAAACTCCTGTCAAACCTCAAACACCTTGTCTCAAACCGCTGTTCCTTCCTCACTGCATCCCTCCCGTTCCCCTTCGCCTGTCTGCTCATTTGAAAGAACGGAAAGTAATATGTGCAATCCGACGCTGTAAAACAGAGTCTGTTTACTTAGCGAAAGTATAAAGTATGCTCTCCTTTCTTTCTGCATTTTTCCTTAAAAAAAAAGAAGAGAAGATGAATAAACATGCACACGCACACGCTCATCACGCAAAAATAATAGGATTCTTTCCCACCTCTTTTATGCCCGTAATGAAAGACGAAGAAGAAGATAAAAAAAACTTGTAATCCCCCCCGATCGCTAATGTACTATTTGCTCCTCGATGTATTTATTGTACTTGGAGTCATTCCTGTGTATATCCCTCGAATTTAATGGTTTGATGCTAATCGAAAGCGCGAGGCAAGCAGACTATGATTGTAAATGATATTGCGAGAGTGAAGAAAATTGTAAACAAAAGCATAGACCTGCATTATTAAAGTATCCCACTGAGAAAAAAACTTAAGCCTGTGTTGTAATCTGAAATTTAAAAACCCTTGCTCTTTCCCAATCCTCAAATCACACATCCACACCTTACCTTCAATTGTTTTACGCTCCCTGTATCCTTAGCATCCCAGCTGTCCATTACAATTCCCCCCTTTTCTGCAATATACCCCCATGCCTGTGCAGGAAACTAGCGTTGATAAATCGTCGTATACTGTTATGCATAAACTACACATAATAATTATTATAGTAAACGATACATAAAGTATGATATATTTCTCTATCCATTAAGGAGGAAGACTACAAAATACAGATGAAAGAAGAAAAAATGAGTGCGCGCGAGCGTAAACGTACACACACATATACATTATTACATACAAAACACATACATACACACAGTTGGAGTATAAATGACGAAAGTTAATACGAGGAACATGCATTGAATTGTAAGAGAACAAAAAAAAAAAAATAAGAATACACTCGTATACATACATTGTAAACAATTTTTGGAAAACACGTACGATAATTGTTGTTTCCTCGGCGAAGAATGTGAGAGAGAGGCAAAAAAAGCAAGTTGAAAAACCGAGGTATACTCCACGCAATTATACAAAGCAGCCCCGCATATTGCCCAGTGAGCACGTCATTTTGTACGCTTGGGAGTTGTGAGGTCGTCTGAATAAACATTGTCTGGTGAATTATAAAAAAAACTATCTTCTATTTATTGAATAACATTCAACAAACCTTACCTTTTCCCTACCTCTGCGTTATCTTTTATTAAGAAAGTTCATTTTAATTTTATGTTTATAAAAAAAAGAATTAAAAAATTTTATTTGAAATTAAAAAAAAAAAATGAATATCAGAATTTATATTTTTATATCAATTTACTTTTATTTTGAAGCAAACTCATTGAAATTATCATTTAACTACAATTTTTTAAGAAAAGCAACAATTAAAATTAAGAAAAAAAAATATATAAAATATATAAAACATATTGAGAAAGAAAAAAAAAATATATAAAAAATATTGAAAAAGAAAAAAAAAGGATATAAAAAATATCGAAAGAGAAAAAAAAAATATATATATATAAAAACATCAACGGCTGAATGGATCATCAAGTTCTATCATCGGTGGGTCGCAAAGTCTGCTCTGTTGCACATTACGATGAAAGAGGCCAATAAGCGCCGCTCCACTGGGCTGATCAACAACTTTATCATTATTGGGCTGCAAAAGTTCCATTCATACTCGACGATACTTTCACGATTATCGTAAAAACGATAAAAAAAAAGATGAACGAATCAATGAATCATTCCTGCAATAACTAGCAAAACCACCTTTAAAAATTTATTACCCATCAACTACGACCGTCCAAACAACCCGTCAAACGCCACCAACTTCGCTATGTTTGAATCAAATAGACTCGCTGCTACCGTTCAAACCGCCTCTACGAAATTCCAATACTCGTCTTGCTTTCGCGCCCGGTAGATAAGCCGACTCGCAGCCAATAGTCCTTGAATGTAATAAACGCCGGGCGCGCGTGTTATCGCGCGTTTTTTGCATCACACTTCCCGGATTTCGTTATCTGGTCCTTGGATTAGCCGAGGGAGAGAGAGAGAAAGACAGCTTCACCGAGCGCCGACCGTGAACTGACCGAATCGACGCGCGACTCGTACGCTGTGATAATTGAAAAAAGCCTCGCTTAATGCCTCCCGATTACTTTCGAGAGCTTAATTTCTGCCCGAACGAACGTCTGTGACTTCCCAATTCGTCTTCCGTTGTTATTGTTTTGTCGAATTTTATCGATAATTAATTGCTTCAAGTGTGCATTGGCTTAAGACTGTATATCTATATCTATCCTTTGTTGATATTACAGTAATTAATGATAAATAATGCCATAAAACATTAAAATATAAGTTTTCATCACGGTAAACTAATTTTTTCCTTTTTTTCTTATCCAATTAGGCTCGAGCGCGCGTGCGTCCGCAATATTTATATTTTTAAGGCGTCGTGCGGGGCACGTGTAAGTGCATCGGCATACACGGCTATTTTATTAAAGGTGTTCTACAATAGTATTTACTTGGCTGAATATGCGTCAGATGAATGTAGGTGGATTGGATTTACGAGTGTTATTCGCATGTGGAAAAAGATACAATAGCTTTTATTGAAAATTTTTTATTATTAGTATTTTTTTTTGCTACAGAATTAAGTATTATATATAAATATATAAGTAAGCAATTATTTTAATTTATTTTTTCATTTCAAAATAGCTTTAATTTGAAACGTTTTACAATAAAATTTCGATTTCGCTCTTAAGTTTAATTAATCACATTAATATTAATTTATTTTTCACAATTGGAATACGGTTTTCATAGACATGTGAATATTTATTACATTTAATAATTTTGTTGCTTCACTCTCATTCATTCACTCACGTTCACCTCACCTCCCTAATAAACATGTACCACCTCCATTAACAAACTTTCATTCACGCGCCAACGACAACCTCATTAATCACATTCGCTTCCTTCGCTAAACATACCCGCATTAACCTTATAACAACCACAATATTTTCACAATTTTCCAAAAAGTATCAATAATTCAGTCGCCCACACAGCTCTCGATACGCGCGCGTGCGACCCGGCCGGCATCATTGCATCGCGTAAACAGCGCGTGCCGACAGGTGGGCGTCGCGTCCGTTGCCCCGCGCGACAACCCTATGACTTTGCCGAGCCTGGCCGCGTTATGCAGTTCGCGCGAGAGAGAGAGAAAGAGAGAGAGAGAGAGAGAGAGAGAGAGAGCAGCCGCGCCCGATGCGAACTCTGAACTTGAACCGACACCGATATATATGTATGTCGGCCGGGTCGGCACGTGGAGCGCCTGGTGGGCGAATTCAAGCGGAGATGAGAGACAACTGCTGCGGTGTGTTTTAGGATTTCGCTGGTTGATTAGGGGATTAAGAGATTTATGTAGATGTTTATTTTATCGATTGAATAGATATGATTCTAGGTGTATAAGTGCGATAAATGTAGCACACTTATAGCTGAATTGTATTAAGAGAGGTTCCATATTCATTTGAATTAATCCCTATTTAAAAACCAACAAACTTTGTACCGAAACATTATACTAATTCCAATTCATTCAATATATAATACCCATCACCTACAATTCCCCTCTCCACCATATATACCAGGCGCATGCGCGTGCCCGCAGCCATTCACCGAGACCGATACGCCACTCCGTATCGATTAATCAATCACTATGGGTAACCGTGTCCGCAGCTCACCAGCGCGACGAATCAGCTATATAATACCGATAGCTGCATTGGCTTCCTATACACCGCCCGTCGCGCTGAATCACCGCGCGCGCTGCGTCTTGTACCCACTAACGAGCGCTGTTTAGATTATAGAGACAAATCGCGCGTGGGCTAATAATTGCGATATGATACGCTTTTGGAGAGTCAGTGCAGTTGTGTACTGGAATAAAAACATTTGTAGCGTCGGCGTGATTTATCGTGGTCGTAATTGAAAGGTACAGATATAGGCACGCATGCGATGGTTTTGTGGTCGATGAAAACGACAGGTGATATCGAATGTTGAATTTATAGAGAGAGAGACAGACGATGGCGCGTGGATGACCCGAATGCCCGGCTGGAAAGTGAAGTGGGAAATTAATTTTCTCGCGGACGGTTGAAAGGTGATGGTCTCCGGAGGATTGGGAGAGAGAGGATTTGGAGGCGAAGGGAGAGATGAAAAGGTTCAGAGAGCGGAAGAGACGGGATGCTTTTGACGGGATTCATTTTCGGTTTTAAAGGACGACGACGATTGCGAGCGTCTTTTGTGAACCGTCGGTATTGCGCTTAATCGAGGCTTTTCTTAATCCGTTCGACTGATTACAAATTTTTCACGTTAAATATAATATGAATTGTGAATAAAATATGGATTATCGCACGCGCGCGTATCCCTTATCACATAGTATCACACACCCACATTATAACAACCCCATATATGCGACAAATCATACCCGCCCACCCGAAAGAAGAAAATACACGATAAAGGAAAATCATCGTTTCACGATACACGTGACCTCGCGCTCGCTCCCTCGTTACTCACTCTTCCGAGATAGCGAAAGAGAGAAGTCTCATTCTCTCTCTCTAAGGTCCTTCGTCCTTCTTTTCTCGACACATCTGTGCCGTCGACGTCTCGAGGCTGATGTGAGCAGCGCCGCGAACCCTTTGAGAGCCCGCGCGCGGCTTTTATTGGAGGAGAGAGAAGGAAGGATGGCGATGATGTCCTCGCGTATTGTTCAGGGGAACGGGACGGGATGGGAATGGCAGATGAGTAAAGGGCGCGCGTGTGTGCGAGTGTGAGTGTAAGCTGGGTAATTTCGGTGGCTCTGTCGGATGGTTTGGTTGATTTTATTAAGTTTTTATTAAAAATGGTGTCGCTGAAGCACATGTAACTTCTGGTTCTCGATCATATGATAAGATTAAAAAGATGTAAAATCTTCACACACACAATGTGGATAATTTTTTTTAATTTTTTAATTTCAATTTTTTTATTAGACACAATATTTTATGATCCCGTGTGAAAGATCTCTTTTTGAAAATACAAGAATAAATTAATTTTAAGTTTAAGGAAAACAATAATTTAATTCACATTATATTGTCAGAATAATTGTAGAAAATATTACAGATATGGATAATAAAAACATAAATTGAAAACAACAACATTTTTCATTTAACTTTAGTTTTTTCTTAGCAGACGCATAAAAGTAAAAAAAAAACGTTATATAATTAAGTTTAAATGAGTTAAAACTTTCTTTCTGTTAAACTGACCGACGCAATCGCACGAGATTTCGAAAAATCACTCAACATCAATCCTCCCAGCGATTAACAGCCTCTCCCACACTCTACACGCGCGACATCAAACCTCCACCATTGACCTTCGTCCCGTGTCGACGACAGAGCTCCTCAAAAATCAGCTCTCTCTCTCTCTCGCGCACAAAAGCGCTCGCTCGTACTCTCCTTACCACACATCCTCTCTCTCACACATCCTCTTCTCTCGGAGCAAAGACCGGCGAGCAGCGAGAGAGCGCGTGTCCCTGATATCGCTCTCTCTCTCTCTCGCATTCCCAGACTGGACCCCGCTCGCGCTCTCGAGTCTCTCTTCTTTTCTTCTGCGAAGCCTCGCTCCCTCTCTCCACCTCCTCCTCATTATTCTCCGTTCCTTCTCTCTCTCTCTCCCCTCGTCATAATGCCCCGACGACTTAGGAGACGCGAGAGCGCGAGCGCGTTCAAGGTCCGAGGCGAGGTCGCAGACGCTCGTAAGCGGCGTAGTAGTAACGCACCCCTCCGAGGCCGCTGCCGCAGCCGCCCTCCGTGCGGTTTGTTTCATTTTTTAGGGGGCAGAGAGAGAGGAGGAGGAGGATAGTAGTGGGCAAGGGATAGAGGAGTGTGGAAGGGAATCGTTTGATTGTGGACTTTTATTTGGGGGATAGAAATGTTTTAGATCCGTGCGGTCGGTGGATTTGCTGGAATTTTTATGAGCTTCGGGGATTGTACAAAATGTAAATTAATTTCTCTGTGTAAAAAATATCTATGTGTTTGAATAAATATATTTCATTTTCTTTGATAATCACGTTTAAGAAACTGACGAAAATATGACGATAATCATACAATATTCACTTGAGCATCATTATAATATTTTCATAGCGGTTCGATCGCTGTAATTCATTTAGTA
>JAPYZO010002633.1:0-22329 GCA_030522905.1 Torymus flavipes | reverse complement strand
ATTTTTTTTTTTAATATTTTTGAATATATTTTAAGGATAAAAGTATCAAAATATTAAACAGTTTAAATTACTCCCATATCCTAGTGATACTGCGCGTCCTATACCCGCGTGTTTTTCCATAATCTCCAACTCCTCTTTATCAGTTGTCATGTTCCAATCGTTTTGAATCAAGTCGTAAATCTTCTTTTGCTACAAATATTTCCAGTGATAAGTGGTAACCATGATATCAATATTTGAAACAACCAAGTATCAGCACCTATATCTTACCCTTTTCCTATTCAGTATGGCCATGGTAAATTTTATTACTCCTGCGTTGAGGTACATTTCCCCGACCAAATTCTCAATGGCTATGTCAGCGTGAACGCCTATTTCCTCGTACAGCCTTATACCCTGAAAAACGATTCCACAGCTTTATCTCATCGACGAACCATCTTCCTTTTATCACATCACGCATATTTCTCTATCGCACTGATACTCACTAGGGGAATTATAAGCATATAGAGCGACACGTACACGAGAACGCGCATGAATTTATCGTAGCACTTGTTCGTATAAGGCCAGACGCCCATAAACTTTTGCGCAAGCACCGGCATCTTCCAGTACACGCTGTCGAACACGGTCGTCATGATGTACGTAATAATGACAGTAAACCGCGAGAGATGTCTCTTCGAGTATCGGTGAGATCGCACTGCGCTTGGAACAAGCGTGGAGAAAAGCAATAAGTCGTTGCGCATGTTTGTCCTCAAAATCATACGCGCAATGATGGCTGTTCAATCGCTATAGGTTGATTCTTGGGTGCGTATCGAAACGCAAACGTTTCATAATGCATGATAGCTGCACGGGCTTTTGCCGAGAGCTATAGCTGCGCGTGCCTGTGCGCCTTCGACTGAGATCAATTTTTAACGAAAATGCAGTGCGTGCGATCATTATTTCCGTGAAAATTTCATGAGGTATCTAAGGATGCGCCATTTTCTGACTTGTGACCTTTTGTCTCTGGTATACCTAAGTAATGGCACTATCCATTAACAGATATTCATAAATTTTTTTTTTTTTTTCAAAATTTTACAGATAAAAATTTTATTAGCAAATAATACAATTGCACATCTTTATCTAATTAAATTTAACAAACATATTACATAAAATGAGAGCTATGGTAGCTCAATCATCTAAAGCCTCGGACTTTCAACTCGGAATGTTTGTTTACCCAAACAGTACCGAGTTCGAATCCTGGCTTCGGCGATTGACTGGCAACTCTGTGCCGAATTTTTTGAAAATTCGGAATTTTCACGTGTTTATCTCACTGTAGTTCTGGTGATTCGGAACCCACCTAAAACTGTAGGTCCCCATTACTGCGTGAGTTACTAAAGATGGACACATTGCATCCAAAAGTACTCACTAGCACAGGTAGCTGTAAAAAAAAGAAAAAAAAATACATAAAATATTCAATCCTTCTCATTACAAAAAAACTCTTACAACCATCATACAAATTCACATTCCGCTGCTACGACGTGGAAAATAATTTCATCCAAAAATGCTAATTATCCGCGACCCGCAATGAATCCACTTCCTTGCACACTTAAACCCCCCTAAATTACCTACGAAATCATCTTCACTTCCCTCGCACATTACACACAACTCGGGGGGCATGAATAAACATCGCTGCGCGCGAGAGACCACCTCCTCCTACTCCCACTTATAACACAAAAAAGCTCGCTCGAAATCTGAAAACACGCGAGCTCGCTCGCTCGCACGCTTTTTTGTCGCGCAAAACTCTCTCGCGCGCGGGAGAAGCAATAAAAATTAGCACCTGCGGAGGGTCATAAATATGAAAGGATGCGCTCGCGCGCGGCCACCGTGCGCCATAATCAAATTATGCACGCCCGCGACGCCCATGCATGCATGTACATGTGTGTGTATGTATATATACATACACACGCCGGCGCGACGCCTCGAATGAATATGTAAAGGACTAGCGAGTGGCAAGGATTATTATTACAAGGATATTCCGGACAAATGAATGAATATGTAACGAGCGGCGGTGCGGAGGTAGCCGAAAAAGTCCCAAGAGGCGCGGAGCCCTTTAAAGTATGTATGTATATGTACGTGTAGAGATGGATTTTCATATATCCTCGTGGGACCCACCAAGGCGCCAATTTTTTACGGTGTTGTTTTGGGCCTTTTTGCTCATTTTTCGTGTTAATTTTTTGAGGATGCGGTCGATAAATTGAATTTGTATGTGCATTGGGATCCATTAGTGCAAAAAAACTCTTTCAACCATCGGACAAATTCATATATTAAACAGAGGTATTTATTTTTAAGTACGTCAATGAAAAATAATGAAGAAAGAAGTATTGAAATTGAGCAGTAAATTAAAATTGACATTTACATCTGCCGAAAGATAATACTGTAGTATATCCTAGCATAGTGTTCTTTGATTACTAAAATTAATTTTAAATCAATAAAATACAAATCTCCCTCATTAAGATAAACTCCTTAGATTATCAATCTATTCGGGATGAAATCCACTTTTATATCACTCCCGCATTACAAATCGCAAACGAGCACAATTCCCACCCACCATTCCATCTCTCACACACATACCTATAGACCATTACTCGCGCGCCTCTAACTTGCTTTCATTAAAGCAAATCGAAAATTCCATCGTCTTATATACCTATGATACGCTACTCGCACAACCACGTGACGTCGTCGTCGTCATTCCCTCCACGCTTATATAGCTCGTATAAACGGCCGGATGAAAGGTACAGGCCAATAATTCCAAACATTTCTTTCTCACCTCTTTAACGGCCATATATACCCTCACTCGCGCATCCCGCACACATGCACGCGCGAGAGTGAGAAATAGAAGGAGCGTGGGCCACCGCAAGCGCGCAGTTAACGAAAAAAAAAGCCAAAAGTCGTCGCGCGCTCGAACTCACATATAAAGTCTCGTAAGAGCGAGCGAGCGCGAGTAGAGGGAAGAAGAGACGCGGAGACACGAGGAGCGGAATATGTAAATTAGAAGCCGCGAGCGCGCGCGCGCGTGTGAATGCGGAGATTTATGACGGCCCGTACACATTTCTAGGCGCAATAAATATCAGTAAGTAGCGACGCCGCCGCGGCGGCAGCAGCAGCAGCAGCAGCAGCTCTCGCGCCTTGGCCGTGAAGTCGCGCGCGCTTCCACATAATATACACGTATACACGTACATATATACGTACGCACGAAGAGTAGAGGAAGGAAGAGACGATGACGTCGCAGATGTGTGTGTGTATGCGTGCGCGAGGTGGAGGAGGGGGAGGGAAAAGGAGCGAAACGAAGCGAAACGAAACGGGACGTCGTATATGCGCGCGAGGAGGACGACTGCGCTCCGGCTGCTGGCTGCCACTGCCGCGCCGTGGGTGGCTCCAGCCGACGCGGAGAGAGAGTGAGGGACTTATACCGATCCCCTTTCCGTGTCTTTTTACCACTTTATTTTTCGTGAGGGAGTGAGAGAGAGAGAGGCCTTATCGAGCAGGGTCGAGGTATAAATCCCAATTACGTAGGTTGTGGAGACCTTGGGGTGAGGAAAATTTTTCGTTGGGAGGTGACTTTTTTAGGCCGAAGGGTACTGTTAAACGTTAGTGTCTTTGGATATGAGTGATTTAGAATTGCTAATGGGATTTTCTAATTTGCAAAGAATGGATAGTGCAAATGCATATGTGAACGTCTTTATAGGGGAAACTGATTTTTATTTGCGTTTAGCAGTAAATTACAAGTAATAAATATAGTGTCACGGGCAACTTAAAAAAAAAGTTGTAAATTTTAATGCAAGTCAATGTCTTTATTTTCTAAACGCACGCAGTCCTTTACTTAAAACAAATGAATATTTATCGCGTTAAAAAGACATTTAGATTAGGCCCATATTTTTCTCGCATTACCATAAACTGTTATAAACAAGCAGTTATATCAACTTTTTGCCGTTCTAATTAGGTATTTAAATTTGTAAAAGAGAACATTTAAATAAAAAAAAAAGAAGAATATATATCGCAATAAAGTAAAGATAATAAAAATCTTTTATGTGCTTTCTCAATTAAATCCATACCGTTGAAAATCATTATTGTTATATTTTTAAAAAGATGCGTATATATACTTTATTATAATCGAAACGGCGCGCTCATAACAAATACACATAATAAAACAATACGCCATAAATATTGCACACGATTAAAATCATTACTCCGCGGCACGAGGCGGGTGGGAAGACCCAAATTCAATTAATCTCCGATTTGAAAAACTCCACCACAACGTTCGAGATTTAATTTAAAATTTTTTATACGATTCCGCGGGAATACACTGCGCGCACGCGCGTATTTATCATGATTGACTTTTTTCTTTCATTATCCACTGCGCGCTCTGCGCATGTGCCCCGTACGGCCCATAAGGAAAGGTATATACAGGCGACTTTCACGTGTTACTGATCGATCGAAATCAATTACGCGGCCAGATACTAATTACGGCTAATTGAGGGTTATTTCGACAATTTCGGCGCCCATCACGCGTCTCGAATCGACTTTTATTATTATATACCTTATACATATATATATCTATATGCGATCCTCGTAATAATTATATCAAGGCTCCCTCTCGCCACTCTCCTACAAAGTGCACGCGCGGGTATACTCCCGCGCTGTGTGGTTCCTTTCTATAGAGGTCTTCTCGCTCGTCAGCTGGATATGATCGTTTTCGGCACCTGCTCAACAGCGCGCGCTCGTCGACGTGAAATTGCCGCGCGCGGCTTCCGATCGTAAAGCGCCTTCGTCTGTGTGAATGTGTGTAGGAGCTGAGGCTATCGGTGTGTCCGTTGGATATTTTTCGAATGGCCGAGGATTCGCGAGAACGGCGCTTATGAGTTTTTGCGGGCAACGAGCGGGCCTCGATTAACTGGCCGATTTGCGAGGATTCGTCATGCTTTCGATTTTTCACCGCTCGTTCTACTTTATGTGATTTTTGCAAAAGTTGCGGCAGCGGGGCGTGTACTTTTTAATGTCGATGATAAATGTGTATAATTTGTTACAAAAATTTACGGTTCAGATTCAGATTTGTTTATTTGTTATATGATTGCAATAAAATAGTTTAAAGAAAATAAAAAATTTGATTATATGAGGTAGTTTGTTAATTTTAATCATGTATGGCTAAGTTGATATTATAAATAAAATTTTATTCGAAAATATTTCACGAGCTTTACAGAACGTTTGACAGTTAACAATATTACTTTTCTGACAGTCATTTTCGTATTTTATTTCTGTTACGTATAATTAAATCTTTGCTTTATTACCAACTCGTTTCTATCCACTTACCATAGCCATGAATTTCGAATAACCCTCCCGATCCATAAGTCAACAAACAAAGCCAAAGGATTTCTCGCACTATCATCGTCCCCAAATAAAGATTTCCAAGAAATAAAGATTTTCCACCTCCCTGAAGTCATCAATACTCATATGCACACACTCATAAACACCGGACCACCTCCGCCTAATCGAACCCAACGCCACCTTGTCCTATCTCATTCTATAGACCCGCGACCTCTTCCCGAGGACACAGGGCGCATCCTCGGGGACTCTCGCGTGCGTGTGACGCAATTGAGGTATACCTACTCGCTCTCTCTCTCTCTCTCGCGAGCTCATACACGGGAATAATGCGATTAGCGTGATAGACAGATTTATGGCTGCTTATGGGATTTAAACTCAACAGGTTGCGCTCGCGCCTCGTAAAGATCGCGCTGCTCTCCCCCAATGGACTTCTTCTTCCTCTTCTCTCACACGAGTATTTTTTCCTCTCTCTCTCTCTCTTTCTCTCTCTCTCGCCGGGGTGGACGCACAGACAAAAAGCATATATATCTCGGGGATACATCTCTTGGCGCGGGCGCAGGTAGCCCTCGCGCGTGTATATAACAGGTGAGAAAAAGACGCACACGTGAAAATCGGTTAGAGCTGAGACTCCTTTTCACGGTTCTTTTCGTGGAGGAGGATGATCTATGAGTTTGTATTTGTCTTTTCGGGAAAATAAGAGAGAAGAAGGTGGACGTGTCCTCAAATATTTACCGTGGATATGCGATACGGTGTGAGTTCTGTATATATCTGTGGGGGGGTGTGTAAAACGAATTAAAAATGTTGAGAGCCATGGGTTTTGAGAAAATAAGGCGTTATTTATGAGGTACTTATTTCTCTTTAGGTGGGGATTTTTCGATTCCGGAACGAAGCTTTATGGAATCTGTGGCGAGCATTTGTGTGCATTGATAACGAGCTTTTTGATGACTCATTCGGATTTTACTACTTTTTTCAGATATACAAATTTCCAAGTACTGGTTCATAAAATATAAAATAGATAAATGTGGTGACACATATTGGGCAAAATATTTCTCTTTTGGTTTCTCTTATAAATTTTAATACAATATATTTTAATTAATTGTTTGAGATTATACAGTTACAAATTTACAATTCCGGTTTAATTCTAATTATAAATTAATGAAACGATCTCAACAATAAGTAAAAATACACTAAATTTATTATAAACAATATTTACAAGAAATCTATTAATCAGATAGTAAATATTATCGTAACAAAAAGATTCATGCCCGAAGAAAACGGAAGTTTCACACGACCATTAGCGAGCATAATGCTGCCATTATACACTCCCACATAATATTTACCCACATCTCAAAAGGAATTAAAGACTCCCTCACAAAGACGCGCAGAAAGTCGCTGCTGCGCATCGTCCACTGTATATATGTCCCGGCAGCAGCAGCATCCTCCGCAGCAAATCAAAAAACCCCCCAAGGAATATCAAAAGTCACGAGTGGGAGTACCATGCCACCCCTGCCTCCTTTTTTTTCTCACATCTACACTCTCTCGCTCGCTCGCTCAAAAAGGCGTGTCACAATGCGCTCTTGCGGGTTTCCCCGACAATGGGCCCCGCCAGATTTATGGCCCCGGGACTTTCAACACACACAAAACTGTCAATGGGCCGCGCGCCGCCCCCACTACTCACCTCCGGGACCTGCAGCAGCAGCAGCAGCAGCAGCAGCAGTGAGTCTGGGAATCGTCTTCTTCCTCTTCTTCTTCTTGTTCGTCTTGGTCTGCCCTTCGTCTCACGGCCGTGGCACAAATATTTTCACCCTGGCTTTTTATCCCTCGGCCGACGACCCATGGCGCGCGCGCCCATTTAGCGGGCCCTCCGTGACCTAATCCGTGCGTGTACTAGCGCATACACACACAGACGTGGGTGTGTATATATATATATATATATATATATATATATATATATATATACCTGCGGAGAGGGGAAGAGTGGCCCGGAGACCGAGTTGTTCCGGAAACGTGGAACGAATCGTGTTTTCTGTGGCGCTTTTTTTTGCCTGTGAGGGCGAGACGAGACCTGAGAGGGAAATAGAGATAGAGGTGTAACCCTTTTAGAGGGGTTTCTGTGGCCTTGGGGCTATTGATTGTTGTCGAAATATTTTGTAAACGCTCTTCTGTCCTGCGGTCTTTTTGGCGGAACGTGCGCCTTTTTTAACGGATTTTTGTTATTTTGACGTTCTTTGTGGTAAAAAAGTTTTCCAAGAAGATATACGCGAGTCTCTATGAAGGCTTTCACGTTCCTTTTTGAGAGTAAAAAACTCTGACCAAAATGAGGTTTTTAAAATTTACAGTTGTTTACGACGTAGTTTGGGAATCATATCCCGTACTTGATTTATAATACTTTGCAATGGATATGTTACTGCTATGTCTTTGTTTTAGGCTTTTTATACTACTAAATACTTTTAGCTTACGTAATAAACCGCGCATCATGATCCCAAATTATTGAGAATCTTAAACGAACTCAAGTATTGCGAACTATCCGAAACGGACTAATCTCATCAACGAAGACATTCCTTTGGGTGGTAGATCACAAGGCGAACACGCGAGTCAAGTTATAGTTTTTTCAAATAACCTCGGCGAAATTCCCACAAAAAATCAGAGCTGTAAAAATAAAATTCCTTCGGCCAATAAAATTTTTACCGTCAACCCTAATAATATCACGACCTATCAATAAAAACATCGTTTCCGCGTAGACTCCCTACCCATAAACGACCACACGCAAATCTTGGCGGAGACCACCCGGCTAAAATTGTTTAATGAACCACGCGGAAAACATACACAGACAGTCCCCACACAAGAGAAAGTCGCGACTTATACCCATCCGAGCGAGCTAAGTAGCCTTCCTTCCCCACACACACTCCAACGCTCCAAGATAACCAACGGCAATTACTTCGGGCTTCTAATCCCCACAGGCTAATCTCCATTCTCTCTCAAAAATCCTCATCGTTTATCCCGGCTAAACCGTCAAAAACTCCGCAATTCTCTCGCCATTACGCGCATCATGGATCATCCATCCATCCATCTCTCTTGTGTGATGCGAAAAACGATCTCTGGGCCACATCACGGGGCCTCTCTCTCTCTCTCTCTCTCTCTCTCTCTCTCTCTCTCTCTCTCTCGACGGGACGCGAGAGAGTCGACTTTGCACCCGCTGGGCATCATGCGCGCGCACAAGCGCAGCTCTCACACAAAAAGCCACCCCTCGATTCGTCATGCGCGCCCCTCGTGTTCTTCTTTGCAGGTCAGCAGGCGCTGTCTGTCTGTCTGTCTCACTTTTTCGCGTCACACGGGGACACGCACGTATATGTAGACAGTGCCCGAGGCCAAACATTCTTTTCAGCGAGCGTAAACGATGCTGTAGGTTAGTATATATGTGTGTGACTTTAGGCGTTCGGTGTGTATAACGAACCGTTGATACTCGGCGTTAAATGGGGAGGAAGAACGTGGTGCCAGTATAGGGGGATGCGTGGCTCTCGCTTTGTGATTTTTATAAGCGCACGCGCGCGCGTGTGTGTATGGGTTGAGAGAGGCGTGATGACGACAATGATCTCTTTTTTCGAGGATAGAGCAAAGGATTGCGGTGTGTGAGAAATGGACTTTAGGTACGCGTCAGATTTATAGTGCGCCGGTTTTCGCGCTCGTGCCGCGACGATGAATCCTTTGAATGCGGTTATGGGTTTGGTGTTGTGCGGTGTCGTATGCGATACGTTCTGAAAAGGGGATGACGCGAGTGAAGGGTGGAAAACGCGCGCGATTAGATTTGTCAAACGGTTGTGATGACTGCTGATGTTTTGACAGTGGCTTTGTCAAATCAATCATTTTTATTCGTGAAAAATCGCATAGCCTAATCAATTGGTTTCGCTTGTGACGAATGAATAAAATAAATAAAAAAAATTAATTTTCATTTATTATAAAAAACAATTACGTTTAAACTTCAATGATATACTTTACAATTGGATTAACATTCATCCGTATGCAATTATGTTCATTCCTGAATTCCTTTCAAATCCATCCAAACGCACACAGACCCTAACATCGCACAACAAACTCGCCACGCCAGCTAATACTTTCCCAAAACTCTCCATCGTCTGCACCACCGCAGGCTCAAGGCCTCCGACCTTCCCCGAAATAAGACGCGACACAGCGACACACATTATCCCCAGCCGCAGCGACATTTTTCCCTAAACTGTGTTAATTGGCCGACGAAAGAGAGCCCCGCGCTGTAACCCCGTGAGCCATGTCGACACGGTTCCGAAATTCCGGGAAGATGAATTTTCTCTCTCTCCCTTTTAAAGGACCTCCCGCTCTCCACTCGCGGCGAAGAAGAATCTCCTTCACGGCCAACTTCACGGCGCGTTAGGGACTCGCGCTGCGTGTCTTGCGCTACGTACCTACCTATAGTTCTCCTCGAGGCAAGAGGGGGGACGAGGTCACACCCCGCGACGACAGGTAAACGATGGGCGTGTCGTCCTCGTTTTCCGCCGATTCCACGGCGTATCATGCGTGATGCGAGAGTGTAGCTATATGTACGGGTGAGGTGAAGAAAAAAAAATCGCGAGGGTATATAAGCAGCATAACCACGCCTTGGTTGGGGTCCGTGGATAATTGCATTGTCCGATGCAAAGAGGTGCGAGAGAGTATATAATAGTGAGATGGGTTGTACCTGTGATTTCTGGAGGACAATGGGATCGAGGGGAAGAGAGATGGTGGTGGTACACAGGATGAAGTGGGTTAATGGGCGAGGAAGGAAGATTAGGTGAGGTGTTGTTGGATGCGGAGTCATTCTTCTTTGTTCGAGGTATAGGAACTTTAAAGGGTTGTCATGGATTTTGTGAAATTCCTAATGTCTTGACATTGTCATATCGTTGATTGAATTTTGAGGTTTCAGTATCGTCGTCGGTAAGAGGAATTATTAAATTTTACTATTCAAGCTTTTTAGGTCAATTGTATATCATAAGAAGAAAAGAAAAATGATTTTTTTTTAATAAATCAAATCTACAAATTAAACTAAACATTTTTACATCATCAACTAAAATCACTCTCCTCTTAATAACTCCCGGATTTCTTTCATCCGCGCAAACCCGATAACACAGTTTCTCCGCGTATAAAAAAAGCCCACGCACTCGGCTATAAACCTATTAATCATTCGTCTATCGTCGCAGGTGACCACACTTGTGCAGCACATACTCTCGCTCATTACCACCACATCCAACAACCAAGCTTACACAAATATACACAATCACTCGTCCGCGACTTTTCATTTTTCGTACTCACACACACACACATACGACTATATCACGCTCGCACCGCGCCACCCGCGAGTAGACTACGCATAACGGTGTATATCTTGGATTTCGACAATCGTAAGAAATTGCCTCATGAAAAGTAACGACGCGCGCGCTTGCGGCCACTCGTAAAGGCTTTATTCAATTAAACATCGACGTTCATGTGTTTATTATCGCGGCCGTTCAAACTTGCGACAAGAGCGAGGGGTTTATGGGGGAGAGGGGGGCGAAGCGAGTCATTTGCCACAGTTACGCGATGGTGCGGTGAGTGTGTGTCGGCACGCGCGAATATATATGTATATATTATATGCACGTATACGTGCGAAAGTTTTTTAATAAGACAAGTGTGAAAATACAATTAATACGGCCAATCAATGGGGTCCGATATAGGGCTGTTAGGCGAGCTCTTAAGCGCGTGTTCGTGCGGCTCGTGCGTGAATTATGGGTTAGAGAGAGAGAAAAGGGAAAGTAGTTGTCAATATATCGCGGGTTTGTTGATAGTCTGAGGTGTAAAACTAAAAAGCCCGTCGATAGGGTACGAAGTTAATGTCAAAGCAAGCTATATACATCAATATGTTTATTTATTTTTGAATAAGTGACATATAATATCGTTAAATTATTTTCATGACTAATAGAAATTACACCGAAGATGGTGTAAAAACATGAGTTTTTGATTGAAAAGGTTTTAATTATTTGAACAAAATTAATTCTTCTTTAAAAAAGTATCTACCTACACAAATAACTCGACGAAGCTACCGCACTAAACCCTAAATTCACAGGATCCCCCGGACTGGATCGTAACCAACCTCGCGCGTTTACCCTCCAAACTAAAAGTCGTCTATCGCGCGAACGGTAGAAAATAAAAAAGCCCCACTTCTGCCCCACGCTTGCGCGAAAACTCTGGATTCTATCCAATTCAATTAACATTTTACAAGAAGAAGACACTATACGAATCTCTCGCGCGCGAAACTTCTCTGGGCCCTCGCATTGCGTGAGAGCGCGCGTGCACTTGCCAATTTTTACATTCGCGCGGCGTCTTATCTTGTCTTAGTTTAAAACGAGGGAAAGAGTTGCTGGAATTTATAAGCGCGGCGACTAAGGCCAAGTCTCGGGAGAAAGTCTCTCTCTCGCTCTTTAAAAGCCGTCCAATTTCGCGCGAGGGAGTTTGCGCGAGAGTTAGGGTATATGGATGCTGGAAGCGGGTGAAGTATACAGGGAATAGTCGAATGTTCGACTATTGGAGTGGATACAATACGTGTGAAGTGGTCTAGAAGTTTTTCGCAAAATTTAATATAGTTTGATAAAAATTAATGTGCATTGTTGGAGATGTTTCTTTGAATATAGCAAGCATCTTCTTAATCGCTAAAAGAATTCGGTAAATTTTCCTATAAATTGTCTTGGTAAAAGTCTTAATGAAATTGTTAGCGAATGACTGTTGGAGTAAATTCAAATTTACTTTACTTTATATCAATATTCTTCGACGGACAAAATCATTCCTCTTCATCTATACAATATTACTTTAATAAATGTCACGGAGGTTTTCGTCCATGTTTATTAAACAATATAGAAGACGAGAGATCAGCAAAAGAATAACTAACTCGAGAGCAGCTCGTTGAGCATGAGAATACAAATAACATCTTTATCAATTTCTGGTTATTCCTAACACCTCCTACCTCCACAAAGCGACAAACTACTCAACCTTTTTCGCAACTCCATCGCATAACTCACCCATTCCACTGAATTCTCCGAATCCTCGACATCAGCCGGTAAAACCTCTCTTTCCATCGATATACACGTACCAATACACACGCACGCACCCACCAGCCGCTCCGAACCAGAAGCTCAGATTGCGCGCATAAAGCAGCCTCGGCAATCCCGCAGCGCATCCACTCTCGCAAGAAGCAACGAACCTCGTGCGCGCGTGCAGCTCTCTAACACTGTATAGACGATACTATACACGCGAACGCGGGAGAGATAAGCCGGAAATCGCGCGTATATCGGCTCGCTCGGTGTAATACCTAAATTCGAAGCTGCACGCGCGAGCTACGGATAAGCATCTCTAATTCGAATCAATTCGTATTTAAAGCAAACGGTCCGATAACAACACTTGCGGGGCCGCGCGTATAGCGCGACCGGATATCGGCTGTCATTTTCGCTCGGTGAACGCGAGCGAGCGAGCCGCTGGCCAATTATTAGATTAGGCGCGCTATTCGAGCTGTAATTAGTCAAAAGTGCTACCCGGCTGGCACTGGAGCGAAATTAGTGGAGTGCTGCTGCCTCGCTCTGGGTATATAGAGTGGGTTTGGAAATCGTTAATTCGAGGTGGATTATTGGAGCTGGTTGATTGGAGAGTTGAAGAATGGAGCGCTGCATTATGGCAGTTGGTCATTTTTGCCGGTGGGAAGGCTGTGATTGAATCGCTCTGGAGTTTTTTAACCTTTTGAAATTGGTAATAAGATCGTTCGTGAAATTAGAAATTTTTTTACTTTATACAGATTGATAAAGAAAATAATTGTTATATTGAAAAATCCCCACACGTTGAACATATTTGTCCAATCCTGTCCAATAAATCTTATTACACGTGTGTCGTTTAAGAGCGCACTTCTAAACTACCTCTTAAACAAATTGCCATCAATAAAAACATAAAGTACTCATATACACATGCACACAGCCACACCTCCCTCAGCCACTCACAAACCTCACACCAGAAGCTTAAAAAACATCATCCTCCCTTTCTCCTCCTACCTTCCCTTCTCTCTCACTCGGCGGCATCGCGCTAAGAAATCAATTTGCGGGTATAATGGATAGTTGCCCGGCTAATTTCACATCCGCGGCGGCAGCGGAAGAGACTCGCGCGCGATTACAAGCCGATGTAATGACGGCGCGCGCGTAGGAAAAAAAGCGCGGCGTGTCTCGCGCGTATACACTCACACACACACACACGTATACAGCCACCGTTGGTGCGTAAATCGACGTGGGACGCGCGTGCACGAGGATAGAGAGAGAGAGAATCGTCGTGTGAGGTGCACGCGACTACTACCGAAGTGGCGAATATGATGCCGCCGCTGCTGTCGTTTGCTTTTTGCCGCGGTAGGTGATGAAGGTGTTTAAATGCCGGTGTTTGGTGTATCATTTTATGGGTTTATGAATGTATGGAGATTAATGCAATAAGAGTAATGCAAAGGGATATGCACGACATGCTATTTTAAGTATAATAACAATTTGAAAAAGCTTGTGGTCAACTATGATAGTCGTTTAAAATTTATACGCCATTATTACGTACAGAAGCTAGTATATTATAAGTAATTTTTATCGGGTCGGTTGACATGAACGTTCATTATTTTAGCACTGAAAAGTCTGTCACTGTTGAAATAATATTAATCTATATATCTATCTTTTTAGTATTCTCATTGTCATATAATCAAATTAAACTTTTATTACATGAAATAGCAAAAACTCACTACTGAAACAGTATAGGTATGCAATGTAGACAACCGAAACTGCAAACCTTAACTATTTTATATACTTACACTTACAACCATCCCATCCAGCGCTAATTTCCCAACATCCGTCAATAATCTCTCTCTCTCTCTCTTAAAACACGACCACCAAACTCTCACCCAACCGCATCATCTCGGACAGTCTCTTCAACGAGCATTACACATACCACACGCGCGCGAAAGCGGAGAAGGATACACTTATGTATACGTGGACCAGGCGTATACGCGAGAGGCGCTCTTTCGCCGACAAAGCCCGAAGATTTCCCGGCTAATTACCGGGAGACTAATTGAATGCCTCCCTCCGTCCTCCTCCTCCTCCTCGCATTTTATCCTCGCCGCCGCGTCGCAGCTACTCCGCGCGGTCGTTTGTCTTTCTCTCTCTTGCTCGCTGCGCCCTCCGTCCTGTCTCATTCATATTCATGCAGTGGTAATAGTCTCGCGCGCCGCTGCAGGCATTACTGCACACGAGCTTCTTGTACGGCGGCGGTGAGCTTGTATCGCAGTTCACCGGCCGCCTCTGTTCTTCATTTCTCCGTCGACTGAGACGCGTCGTATGGCTCGACTGGATGTCTTTCGCGATCGTTGTTGATGGAGAATGACGTCGATGAGGATTTTAATTTTGAGCTGGTATTTTGGGATTTGCCGTGAATGCTCGATTGGACGGATGGTTGGACTTTATTTTCTCTAAAATGTTATTGTAAAGTTGAAGTGATTGAATTTTAATTTTAATTGCTATTCGAGATCGATCTTTTAATCAACTTTGAAGCACAAATGATTTTTTCGATAAAAACTCGATAGAAATAACGAATTCAAACAGCTCGACTTCTCTTAAAATTCATTTAATCATTTACATTCTTGTCAATTATTAAATCGAAGCCTGTATACATACGAATTGATCCATCTTTCAGGGCACATCAATACACGAACACAATTAAGATTTTATACTCCCTGTGAAAAGCAAGTTATTCAACTGTATTTCTCCAACAAAATCCTACGCAATAAATCAAACTGTCCCTTGAAAAGAAGGTCCTCCCGCCCTCCTGTTCCTTCTTTTCCTCGCGAAGCGTATATACTTCCGCATAAACGCCCTCGCAAATCCTCCACCTTCTCCCTCTCACTCTACAAAGTCGCAAGTTTCTAATTCTTGTATATTTCTTCCGCTTTCCCCGTCTTTTTTCAAGCCTCCTCCTTATACACTCCCGTCGCACTTTATATTCCCTCGTCCCGCCAACTCGCGCCTGCACACCCACACACTTTTCCTCCTTCCACAATTTCATATATAGGTATATACAAATTACTGCCAACTCACTGGTACCTTCTCGCGCAAGAAAACTCGCGAGTAGCTCCCTGCAAAATTGAACGACTTCCTCTTTCTCTTTCTCTCGAGCGACAGAGGAAGAAACTTTCTCTATTAGGCGCAGAAGCTTCCACTCCCTCTCTCACTCGCTCTCTCTCCGGTTATTTAATCACGGACCTTTCCGCCCCGCGCGCATGGAGGCGATATCGATAATTAGTTTTGTGCGTTGTAAGTACGGAGCTCATTCATTTTGCAGCCGAAAGCCTGATTAATAGCCGTTCTTCCGTTCGATCGGAAATTTCGCTCACGCGAGTTAATATTATAACTCTCGGCGTGCGTATTGGATTCCGATGGAGAGGAAATTAGAGGAGACGGGGAGAGAAAAAGCGATTTCTCGCGAGTCGGGCGGACGATAGGTAGCTGATATGCTTCGACTTCCGCTTTTTTTAATTGATTGCAGATATGGCTTTCGATGTTAACGAATCGCTGTGTCTCAATTTGTAACCAATCTGCCAGATACTTCAAAATGTATTCCTTTTCAAAAAGATTGCATTTAAAATTATTGCCTCCACAAAGAGGCACATTGGGAATGCTGGAGTTTCCATTTCGTCCACCCTAGCGCACTTCCCAATTTCCCTTAGCTGGACGGGTTACAATTTATGTACTTTATACCAAGTTATAAACAAGTAATAAATTATTTCGACATAAATACCTAAGAAAGAAACATCCCAGTAATTAAACACTTCATCTTTAAGATAAAATGTTTTTGAAGACATCCTTCAGCTGATAACAAGATATCTATAATCAACTTATTTAGGAAGGACTGTATAATTTTATTATTATTATACATCTAGTTTTTATAAGTATTTGAAGTGTTGCAATTGTTTCTTTTATTGACGTCTATAAACTTTAACAATGCCAGTATTGTATGAAGCTTAAAACACCGTGATAGTTTATACAGTATCGCTTGTTTGAGGTCTTCTATCCAAGAACGGATACTCAGGATGCGTTTCAACACTGAAAATGTAAACATTTTTCTTATGTGTTCGATTATGAAATACAATTATTTTATTAGTTTTAAAAATTTATCTTACCCTTTATTACCCAAAAAATCAAATTTGCGAATTTTACCGTGTTGATCCAAACTTCTCAATTGATTCATATCCTCTTCCGTAAGTTCAAAATCGAAAACCTGAATATTTTCCTTGATTCTATCCGGATTCTCACTCTTCGGTGTAACCGCTAATCCTCTTTGGATACTGAAGCGCAATAACACTTGAGCTGGTGACTTCATGTGTTTTTCAGCAATTGACTGAACAACTGAGTGGTTGGTAAGAGGGGGAAATTCAACGATTTCACGCTTTCTTCTAATCTCAACACGGCCACCAGATCCAAAAGGACTGTATGCCGTTACGACTAGACCCAACTGATGGGCCAGATCTACTAGTTCATCTTGTTGCAAGTAAGGATGGTTCTCGATCTATAAAATTGTTAGTTATGCTCTATAATTTTTAGTCATTCTTTTTGTGAGAATATACATTTATTTACTCGAAGGTTACTGGGTTTTATTTCTGCACTTTCGTAAATCCTCAATAGTTGCGTCTCATTGAAATTTGATACTCCAATTGATTTTGATTTTCCGGTTTTTACGAGTTTTTCCATTTCCTAAAGAAAACAATGTACATTAATGTGATGTGTTCATTAAATTCAAAAACTAAACATGCATTAACTAACTTACTTTCCAAACACCGATAAGATCCGTAGTATAATCGATAATAACAGAACCATTTTCGTTTTTAGCAATTTGGAAGTCAGGAGTTCTTTGGAACGAAAAGGGTGTGTGAATCAAATACAGGTCAATATAATCAAGTCCTAAATTGTTTAAAGACAATTCGAAAGCCTGAGCAACATCTGATGGCCGTAGTGCTTGTGGGGGCAACTAAATATATCCGATTTCTATTATTTACTGAATTCAATCAAATAATCACTTACGAATATTTTTTGATTACATTAATATTCATACTTACTTTGGTAACAATAAATAGATCCCGCCGCTCTCCTCCTTTATTTAACCATTTTTTCAGTGCATTTCCAATGTCTTTTTCATTATTATAAACAAGTGAAGTATCTATATGCCTATATCCATTTTCAAGAGCAGCTGTTATGGCAACATCAACCTGTTCAGGAATCACCGGAATCTAGACACAAAAATAATCTCAATTTTTTTCGAGGATAACCTTAAGTTATACTACGAAACTGCAGAAAAAACTTACGTACAAAATAAGTGTTTAAACCAACAATAGGCATTTGATTACCATTTGACAGCTGTAAAGTACGTGCCCCTTCATGTCCTTTAACCTTATTACAAGTTGCCAATATAATAGAGAGCCAAAAACAGAAGAAGAGTGACATTCTAAAATGGAACAACAAGAAGGTATTGAATATTTTCAAAAAATGTTTGTTTGGCAAAGAAAATACTATTTACTTCTAATCTAAAGTTTGCTTATTAGTATAGCTTCATACACAGTGTACTGTAATTTCGGCATTATTATCGCGTCTTATATAATCTTTCGTGACATTTACGTAGACTAGTATAAGATATAGATACTGGTAAATACGATACTTATACAACTACGATATTCGTGTCTGTAATTAAGTTCATGAAGTCACATACAATTAAAATGTCCTACTTACAATATCTAATACTTTATAGAAATTATGTATCAAAATTACAAAGTCTTAGAAATGGCACAGACTTTTCAATATAGCTTGCGTTATAACGTCAGGGAGCTAGACACTTTTTACCGCAAAAATCGATATTTTCTACTTATTAATATAAAAACGCTTAAAAGATATGTCCCAATTCGTTTTAAAGGATTATTTGTTTTTGTTCTAAAAACATAAGCAAAACACTGATAAAGCCTCATTTTTTATTTAAATGGCGTTTTACTTCCTTATGTACATAGGTTTACATAATCGTGTTGGTTTATAGTAATTTTGTTCCTTTCTGTATTCTTATAAATATATTTAAAATGTAATACTAATAATAAAATACATCGGTTGTGTGCACAAAGCAAATGAAAAAAAGAAGCCCGTGTATAGTCCTTAGCTCTTCTTAGCGCTGAACCAAATTGTCTGATTTCTTAGCTCTAAACCGAATTGTCCAGTTTCTTTGCCCTGAGCCGAATTTTCTCCTATCATCTGTCAGCCGCCGACTTATTACGCACGTCTATCTCTTATTCTGTCTATGTGAGTCTGTTGTGGGACGATGTTGTAGTCGCAGGCTGCAATCGCGTATCTATTTCAAGTTAATTTGACTTTGGCTGTACTACGAACCGATATAGTATTTGCTCGATGACACAAGTCTGTATTTCGGTAGGTTAGGTTATAATCGTAAATGTTAGTGGTGCGCTTGCCACTTGTCTTCCACACGCAGTGTCGAAAATAATAAAGAAGTACTGTTATATTGTTCCCCTTTCTTCTATAAACTTTAACACTAGCAGTATTCTGCAAAGGTTAAAAGACCACGATAGTTTATACAGTATCTCTTGTTTGAGATATTCTATCCAAGAACGGATACTCAGGATGTGTTTCAACCCTGAAAACATAAACATTTTTTTGTTTTATAAGTTCGAATATCAAAAACAAATATTTTTAGTTTTATAAATTTATCTTACCCTTTAAAAGACAGAAAGTCAAATTTACGAATTTTACCGTGTTGATCCAAACTCCTCAGTTGATTCATATCCTTTTCCGTTAGTTCAAAATCGAAAACGTCAATATTTTCCTTGATTCTATTCGGATTCGTACTCTCCGGTATAACGACTAACCCTCTTTGCAGGCTGAAGCGCAATAACACTTGAGCTGGTGTCTTCTTGTGTTTTTCAGCAATCGACTGGACAACTGTGTGTTTGATAAGAGGGGGCAATTCAATGATCTCACGCTTACTTCTCATATCAACAAGACCACTAGATCCAAAGGGACTGTATGCCGTTACGACTAGACCCAACTCATGGGCCAAGTCTACTAGTTCATCTTGTTGCAAGTAAGGATGGTTCTCGATCTATAAAATTGTTAGTTATGCTCTATAATTTATAGTCATTCTTTTTGTGAGAATATACATTTATTTACTTGAAGGTTACTGGGTTTTATTTCTGCATTTTCGCAAATCCTCAATAGTTGCGTCTCATTGAAATTTGATACTCCAATAGATTTTGATTTTCCGGTTTTTACGAGTTTTTCCATTTCCTAAAGAAAACAATGTGCATTCATGTGATGCGTTGCTTAAATTAAAAAACTCAACATGCACTAATTAACTCACCTTCCAAACATCGATAAGATTCGTAGTATAATCGACAATAACAGAACCATTTTCGTTTTTAGCAACTTGGAAGTCGGGAGTTCTTTGGAGCGAAATGGATGTGTGAATCAAATACATGTTAATATAATCAAGTCCTAAATTGTTCAAAGACAATTCGAAAGCTTGAGCAACATCTGATGGCCGTAGGGCTTGAGGAGGCAACTAAATATTTCCGATTTCCATTATTTACTGTTACTTTGGTAACAATAAATAGATCTCGTCGCTCTCCTCCTTTATCTAACCATTTTTTCAGTGCATTTCCAATGTCTTTTTCATTATTATAATAAAATGAAGCATCTACATGTGTATATCCATTTTCAAGAGCGGCTGTTATGGCAACATCAATTTCTTCTGGTGTCATCTGTACACAATCGTGGATAACCTTGGGTCATACTACAAAAAGGCAGAAAAGAAAAAACTTACCAAATAAGCGTCTACGCCAATAGCAGGCATTTGATTACCATTAGATAGCTGCACAGTACGTGTAGCTTCATGTCCTTCATCCTTATTACAAATTCCTAATATAATACAGAGCCAGAACGTGCAAAGCCAGAAGAGTATCATGCTTAAATAGAACCACAAAAAGTTGTAAATGTTTTAAAAAAATGTTTGTCAATAAATAAACTATTTACTTCGAACACTAAAATTTACTTATTACAGTAGCTTTATACACAGTGCACTGTACCTTTGGCATTATTATCGCGCCTTATATAATCTCCCGTTGTGCCATCTACTTAGACTAGTAGCAAATAAGTATAGCTACTGATAAATACGATACTCACACAACTGCGACATTCATGTACGTATTTAAGTTCACGAAATCACATACAATTGAAATGACCTATTAATAATACTAGCAAAATTTAAACACGCTGCGCACATATTATTTTGTATTTGATGCTATGAATTAGTACATTACGATACGTGTGACTTAAGTGGCCAGTTATTGCACGGCGTGAAGTTAGCGCCCGAGCGTAGCGAGAGCGTTAATTGAAATATCAATTGAAACATCTCGTTTCAAATAACTGTTAAATTTATTCGTCTAATTAGTCGATTTTAATACGCGTAAGTGTATTCGTTACACACGTCCATCACTTCTGTCTTTGCGAGTCGGTTGCGGCACGGCATTGTAGTCGCATGCTTCAATTGTGTATCTATTTCGAATCAATCTGACTATAGCTGTACTATGAACCGATAGTATTTGCCCGATGACACAAGCCTGTATTTCGGTAGGTCAGGTCACCGTAAATGTTAGTCGCGCTCTTGGCACTAGTACCCACTGGTAGTATGGAGAATAATAAAGAAGCGCTTTTGTAGTATTCCCTTTATTCCTTTACTTCCTCCTATAAACATTAATAATAACAGTATTCTATAAAGCTTAAAAGACCACAATAGTTTATACGGTATCGCTTGTTTGAGGTCTTCTATCCAAGAATGGATACTCAGGATGCGTTTCAACGCTGAAAATATAAACATTTTTTTTATTAATTCGAACATCAAATACAAATATATATATATTTTTTTTAATTCGAACATCAAATAAAAATATTTTTAGTTTTATAAATTTATCTTACCCTTCAAAAACCAAAAAATCAAATTTACGAATTTTACCATGTTGATCCAAACTCCTCAATTGACTCATATCCTCTTCCGTCAGTTCGAAATCAAAAAGGTCAATGTTTTCCTTGATTCTATCCGGATTTGTGCTCTTCGGTATAACGACTAACCCTCTTTGGAGGCTGAAGCGCAGTAATACTTGAGCCGGTGACTTCTTGTGTTTTTCAGCAATTGACTGGACAACTGAGTGCTTAATAAGAGGGGGCAATGCAATGATCTCACGCTTTCTTCTCGTATGAACAAGGCCTCCAGATCCAAGGGGACTATATGCTGTTACGACTACACCCAACTGATGGGCCAGATCTACCAGTTCATCTTGTTGCAAGTAAGGATGGTTCTCGATCTATAAAATTGTTAATTATGCTCTATAATTTATGGTCAATTTTTTCGTGACAAATACAATTATTTACTTGAAGGTTACTGGGTTTTATTTCTGCATTTTCGCAAATCCTCAATAGTTGCGTCTCATTGAAATTTGATACTCCAATTGATTTTGATTTTCCGGTTTTTACGAGTTTTTCCATTTCCTAAAGAAAACAATTTACATTAATGTTATGCGTTGATTAAAAAACTAAACGTGCATTAATTAACTTACCTTCCAAACACCGATAAGATCCGTAGTATAATCGATAACAGAACCATTTTCGTTTATACCAACTTGGAAGTCAGGAGTTTTTTGGAGCGAAAAGGGTGTATGAATTAAATACATGTCAATATAATCAAGTCCTAAATTGTTCAAAGACAATTCGAAAACCTGAGCAACATCTGATGGCCGTACTGCTTGCGGAGGCAACTAAATATATCCGATTTCTATTATTTACTGAATTCAATAAAATATTCACTTACGAATATTATTTTGATTACATTGATATTCAT